>JAMQGT020007466.1:0-11442 GCA_024447675.2 Pterophyllum scalare | reverse complement strand
GCTAAATTTCTTGTGATTGGCTGCCCCTCACAAATGAAAGATTTTTAACATAGGTGGGTGGGGCTTAAGTACTCTTAATAACATATAAAGATGAGAAAAAGAAAACAGTCCGAAAAGGAGTGTTCAGAACAGCCTTCTGCCATATTTAAACCTAATAGGGAGGTCCATAGTTTGTTGGACAAAGATACGATTTTTACAGTTTTGCCTCTGCATGTCACTACAGTGGATTTTGAAGCAAACAATCAAGATGTGATTGAAGAGCAGACTTTCCTCTTTAATTCAAATGGTTTACCAGCATTTTGTATTAACTGTTCAGGAATTACAGCCATCTTTATACATAGTCCCCCTTTTTCAGAGGCTTTAAACTAACTAGACAATTGACTAACAAGCAGTTGGCCAGGTGAGGCCTGTTCCCTAGTTATTCCATGAAAAATGAAGCAGACATAATATATGATTCAAAGTGTTAAATGTGTATTTTATAGCTTTTCAGTGTAATTTTAAATATGAAATGCAAACATATGTCAATTAAAGTCAAGGTTAGCAGTAGACTGAAAAAAAAAGCCCACCACAGAGGTCACAAAAACTTTAAGAGTGGTATGATTATGGTACATTTTTAAAACATTTGCTTGGCAAGGGAAAATGTCGCTGGAGACACAAATCCCCTTTGGGGTTGCATCAGGAAGGGCACCCGGCATAAGAGCTGTGCCAAATCAAACGTGAGGCTACTCAGTGTGGTGCTCCCTTGTGACAAGAAAGCAGCGGAAAATAGCTTCTTCTAAACTGCTGATAGAAATAACAGAGTTTGTAAGTGTACAGGGCTATACTACCTGCTCATATTCAGCTAAATGCTGCAAAACCAATCAGGCACTTCACAGTGGAAAATGACTCAAATACATTGTATGAACAACAAAGTTCACATACAGATAAAAAGCATTTCTAGTTCACTTAAATCCAACATATATAGCATACCTCAATGATACAATGCAACATCAATATTAAATAATCCACTTTAAAACCCTTTAATATATATTTGGAAATATGAACAACAAAGCCTGTAATTATCAGAGCATCTGCGCTGCTTGAACATGTTTTTTGTCCTGTGTTTTGTTGTTCAGTGAGCTCGATATCCAGGCAGGGAAATGTCAAAACAAACCAACTGAAAGAATTTATCATCAATGAAATTAAACCCTGCTGCATGCATTACTCCATTAGCTAACTGAGCCTTGCAGTAGAAAAGCAGTGCTGCATGTGATCATCTTGTAAGGATATTAACTTTTTCCTGAGACATGTACAGGGTCAATTAGGGCATACACTATTTCAGACCTTTTTCACTGAATTCCCATTTCAAAATTAACCAGTTCATCACATATTTATTTATTTGTTCATTGCGAAAATCGTGTCAAATTATTGATTCATTGTTTTAGAAATTATGGATTTCAAGTGCTAAATCTGCCACTTTTACCCAGTATGTACACTGTGAACTATACATGTCTAGCTAGCGGAGTGAGTAATGAAAGGGGTTTGGGGGGTGGCTTGCATAACAAGCTGTCAAACTTGCCACCGCCTGCCACTTTTGCACGAGTACGCTGGGAGATAATGGAGACATTTAGTACATGCTGTGTGTGTAGGCTGTTGTGAGTGTTGCTAATCCAGCACAGTTTGCTATGGTAAACAAAGGCAACTCTGCCCTGGGGTGAAAAAGCCTACAGGCCAACCCTCGGGCCTTTCCATTGATTCACTGACTAAACACTGTGATTTCACTAATGTGGCATTTACAGCAACAGCACAAAACCCTAAATTGACCGATATTATGCATTTCACCCACCGTCTACCCTAAACATGCCTTTTTTCAAAAGTTCCAGACACGCTGACTGTGCAACATGCTGTCTGTAAAGATTTTTTTCTTTAGTACTTCCAGTCTGATGAGCTACTATGCACTCTTCACAACCGCATCTGTCAAGCATCTCTGCAACTGAGTGATTGCATAAGGTTTCAGTGTGTCTGTATTAGCTAATTTGTGTTCCGATTCGCTTTCAACCCTTTACTGAATAAAAAAAAGTTTGTGTATTTCTCTCTTTATGTTTTAATTATCCATTCCATTTCTTTTTTTATTCAGTGCACCCTGTGTCTGCATTGCGATATTATCCTCCCCACTCAGCCTGTGCAGTTTTTCCCCATGTTTCTCTGCCTCTGAATAGGCTGCAGTGCTGTTCATGTGTGTTTTTGCTAGAGGGGAGCTTATGTCAGTGAATGACTGCTACAGCTCAGATTTGTGCTTTTGTGTGTTTGTGTCCAAGTGTGTGCCTGACATAGTACTGTTCACATCCCTGGGGTGGGGGTCTTGCTGCCACAAGAATCCATGCATCATAATGCTTCAGCTATATACAAAATTGATGACCACAGGTTATGTGGGTCAGGCCAGAATGATGCAGCAGACATGCACAGGGTGTGGGGGGGGGGGTTGACAGACAATAGCAGACAGGTTTAGGCTGAAGAGACTGGAAACCATCACAAATAAACAGAAAATATACAAAAAATAATAATAAATAATAAAATAAAATGAAGTCATATAAATGGATGAGTAGAATGAGACAAGAGAATAAAGGAGAAGGAAAGGACAGAGAGAGCTCTTCTTGATGTTAGTATTTTTGTCATACAGTACAATCCTTTGTTTGCTCATCACATGCTGCATCTCGGTGTGCTTCTTGTATTCATGTCAGAGCTAATTACAGAACGATGCTGCCAGTTGCCAGATCAGTAGTTAGAGGACAGAGCTGCATCTCAGCAATGTGCTTTCCACCCTACTGAGTTGCCAGATTTCTGAATGTCTTAATTACGCTCTACAAGCTTGCAGCAATGCCTCACCTTCTACATGTCCTCAAAGAAACAATGTCACTAGGATGTAGATTTCTTCAAATCAACTCAGTGTCTAAAAACAGTAATTTAAATGCTGGTAAATATAGTTGTGCAGAATACCGCCATTAAACATTAGAGTTTTATGAAATATTTACAGGGAATTTCTTTTTTAAATTTTATTTCAACCATAGTTTGTGTTTTTTTCTTCATCTTCTTCAATAACCTTTACCAAATATCTTACTTTGTAGAAGCAAAACAAGGATGCAATCAAAGATATGGGTCTGACAAGTGAAGGGCCTCGGTTCAGAATGATTTAAACTGGAGGAATGGTATATTACAGATTGGGAATATTCATTCACAAAGCGTTTAATTCTAAGATGCAGCTAGTATACCAATTTAGTCACAGCCAAGAAGAAGTATTTGTGCTTCCTCCTTCGTGTTCACAGAATAGTTTGTGCTACGTTGAATACATATCACACCAAGCACTGATTACATGAATTACACAGTTTCCTTTAACACTCTCTTTACTTTTTGTCTGGTGATTAAAGCTGCTCTAATCAATATTTAGTAGATTATGAATGGATGTGAAGATTACCTATTTGCAAATCATTTGTGCTTGAAATAGCAAATCCACAGACTGCACAACACTGTGTACAAAAGAAGATATCCAATATCATTTACTGATTTGAGAGCAAAGTAAGTGCAGATGTGCCTTAAACCTGCATATATATATATATATATATATATATATATATATATATATATATATATATATATATATATATATATATATATATATATATATATATATATATGTATATATATATATATATATATATATATATATATATATATATATATATATATATATATATATATATATATATATATATATATATATATATAAAAGCAACTTTTGTGGTTGTAAAAAAAAAAAGCCAATTCTTATATGAGTATATATTTGCTAGATCTATGGCTTCAGTAAATAATTTCACAGTGCAGAGTCTACTTTTAGGAAGATTTGGCTAGTTCTACTGAATACAGCATGACACTCAATGTGACCTTTTCTGATCTTAGAGGGCAGAGCTGAACATTTTGGCCATCAGCAGCTTGGTGTTTTCAAACCAAATATCACAAAAGAGTAATTTAAAAGATAGATATGTCCACAGTGGAGTAAGTCATTGGTTTCTGGTCTTTACATTTTGAAGCCTCAATGCTAGCCAGAAGTTATTATATTTGGATAACAGAGTGAAGTGCTAAGTTATCAGCTAATGCTAAGAGGCTTGATTATCCAATCATACAATAATAATTTTCATAAACTGTTGCAATGCAGAGGCACAGATATCTGCTAAGTACTACTAAGTAACAGGCTAATAAAATCCTAAATAAATAAAAGCCTGAAGTCTGGTTTTGCAAGCAAAAAAAAGGTCACCCCTGCTGCCCATTAGAATTCATCCAGGTTTGTGGCACTTTACAATATCTTCATGTTTTAGACCCAAAAGCTGCACCCATCTTTTGCATTCAGTCTGTACTCAGTGGATGTGTTTAGTAGACCCTCTAAAAAATATATATAACTATTATTTGGAAATTGTATCCACAGCCTGACACTGTGTAACTTTTTCACAGATTAGTTATATATCAACACTGAAATTGGCTGAACAGCAGACTGCAGACACAAAAATGAACAGCAAAATGAATAGAGAAGAAACGTGACTTGGTATTCAAGGTTGCTACAGGGAAGCATTGTCAAGCAGCTTGCAGTGATTTATGAGTTTGAATATGTGTGATTTGTTCTTGAGAGCAAAAAGTGCCCTCTCAGTTTAATAGCGATCTGAATGCAGCTCAGGTTTGTATGTGAACGTTACACGCTAACACTATAGAGTTCAGTTAAACATTATTTCAAAGCCCATCAAAGGGAGAATTTGGATTATAGTGATATATTCGCTACTCTGAGACATCACAGTGTGAGTGTTACAACTTCAAAGTGGTGACTGCAAGTTCCATTGGCTTGAACGCTGGGGTGCCATAGAAACCAAAGGGGAAAAAAATCCTTCTGTGTAAAAAGCCATCCCATAAATCAGACAGCATTGAACATCCTCAGTGAGTATGTTGTCTGAGGATAATCTCTCTAACATCCAAAGACCTCAGGTTTTTATGTGCATGCCCTTGTTCTTGTTTGTTGGCTGTTTTTGACAAATGCCAGTTGCACCTGCAGGGGGTAGTTACAATCTTATGAACACCTTTACAATGTTAATGCATCCCTGAGAAGCTTCTGATATACACTTTTTTTTGTTTGTTAAGACTGTGTCTGAGGTTTGTTGACAGGTCTGTTATAATTTGTTGAAGCACTTTTTGTCTTATAAAGGACTGCAGGGGATTAAAAAGGGGGCACCCAGTATTTTGTCCACCTATCCTGAACACCTACCCTGTCTTTAATCACATTTAGACGTTATGCAGAAACTGTGCCATTTCCCTAATTTTATATCTATGTATACCTCTTTCTCTCTGTGTGTGTGTGTGTTTGTGTGTGTGTGTGTGTGTGTGTGTGTGTGTGTGTGTGTGTGTGTGTGTGTGTGTGTGTGTGTGTGCGTGCGTGCGTGTGTGGTATGTGTGTGTGTGTGATATAGTTTTCATCTTTTCTGTTGTATCTGGAGGGTGCCCAAGCAGGGAATTCATCATCCTAATACATCCGTGTATAAGCACTTGTTAAAACCCCAACACTGCATTTTTTCAGTATTCATTATGGTTGTAATATTACTGCTTTGGGTGCCTGAGGCCACTTCTGCAGCCGGGCAAAGAACATCATTGAAAAGCATGAAATCATGAAGAAGGCTATCTGGTGGAATTCCCAGATATGACAGAGATGGCAGTTCAGGAATATTGTTTTGCCCAGAGGTGAATGTCAGTGCAAACAAATCAATGGACGAGTAACTGTATGGGATTTTATGCTGTTTTGCAAGCACGGAATGGATGCACGCAAACCTTGATCAGCGTAAATGAGTTCAGTACTACTGAATCAAATGCACTGTACATAAATTCAGTTTAAATTCAGAGCATGTACTTTTATTCACTCCTAGAAAGCACACATTCATTACACAAATTCCAGATTAGTTTATTAGCACATCTGGGATATGATCTCACACAAAGCTACAAAGCCAGTAGCCTGATTGCCTAAAAGTTATTTCCTTTGATTTACTTTTTTGCCGTCTTACCACACGCAAACAGAAAGACACTCCACACATTAACACTATAATGAGACTGATTGCCTCTGGATGGTTACTTTGTCAGTGCCTCCCCCAGACATTCTAGCCATTTGGTTTTATGGATAACAACCATTAAAG
This sequence comes from Pterophyllum scalare, assembly GCA_024447675.2. Taxonomy (NCBI): domain Eukaryota; kingdom Metazoa; phylum Chordata; class Actinopteri; order Cichliformes; family Cichlidae; genus Pterophyllum; species Pterophyllum scalare. The sequence goes on along the minus strand of JAMQGT020007466.1, from coordinate 5,245 downwards.
GTCAGAAAATGTCATCCAAAACACTAACAAGACTTTCATCTGGGAGATTGGGGTTCAACTCCCATTGGGAACAAAGGGTTTAAGATGTTTTGTTTTTTTTTCATTGAGGATTATATGATTTTATTACATTTTGCTTTTACAACCTGCTTTGTTTTCTTTTCACTGTCTGTTATGTGTAGGCAATAAAAATGCTAGGTTTAAGGAAGCACAACCTTATGTTAGAAATAAATGGTTAAGGTACATAGGTACAAACTGTATGTGATATGTTGCAAGACACACAATCCAAAATAAACCCTTTAAACATTAGCAATGTTGTTTCTTTGTATGGGGACATATTTTTTCAGGAGAGAGAGTTTCACAGGCACCATTTTGAACTATGATTTGATATAAATAAACACTGTTTTTGCATCCATAAAGTGGGTACAGTGAGGTATATCATATCTATAAAAAGCCAAATCCAGTCAAAAATGCTTATTTTGTATTATTATGTCATACTTTTTACCCCTCAAAAATGTCAACTTAGAACTTACTCTATTTGAAATAAAAAGGGGGAGCAGCTTAATGGCACTTCCAAACATTTCTTAGGGTTGGATCTGCTCTTAAGAGGAAAAACCCCTTTGGAAGAAATTGCTGAGTCCCTGCTGGCCACTTCATCTTTCAGTATCATGGTTTAATGTTGATTGCATGTGTCCAAAGATTCATGATCAGTTTGAGAGTAAAATCAATAGCAGCTCAGTCTCTTAGCTCTTCCTCCTTAAATATTGGGCAGAGCAAGGGAAGACAGATCAATGACCACCCAAGAGGCAGGTACATGCTCCAATTACACCCGTGCAGCGCAACATATCCATCTTACTTGTTGACATAGGAGCATTAACTGCCAATAACAACCACACAAACCATGTGGCAAAGAGAGATCCAGGTCTTCCAGCAGAGCTGAGACACCATCAGTCTTGTTTGCCCCTCCCCCACTCCTCAATTCAATTCATATTTAGTTATATAGTATCAATTCACAATGTCACAGTCACTTCAAGGCACTTCTATTGTAAAGAAACCCCAACAATCACATGACCCCCAGTGAGCAAGCACATGGCAGCAGTGGGAACAAAAAAATTCCCTGTTAACAGGAAGAAGCCTGCAGCAGAACCGGCCTCTACTGTTTGGGGGTTAAGGGAAGGAATACAGGACAAAAGACACACTGAGAAGCCAATATGGGAGAAATATTTTCTCTCTTTCTAGTCCATGTCAGTGCTCTATCTGCAGCATTTTGGATCTGCTGAAGGCGTTTCAGGGAACTTTTAGAGCAACCTGAAAATAATGAATTACAATAGTCCAGCCTAAATGTAATAAATGCATGAACTAGATGTTCAACATCACACTGAGACAGAACACTTCTAATTTTAGTGATGAACATGAATAAATGATGAACACAAATTAATAAAGGCAGTCCTACATATTTGTTTAATGTGCACACTGAGGGACATATCCTGATTAAAAAATTATTCCAATATTCCTCACAGTGTTACTCGAGGCCAAGGTAAGGTTATCCAGAGTAAGTATATGGTTAGACACAATGTTTCTAAGATTTGTGGGGCCGAGTAAAATAACCTCAGTTTTATCTTAATTTAGGAGCAGGAAATTAAAGGTCATCCAGGCCTTTTTGTTTTTAAGACATGCTGTTGTTGAATGAGTTTATTTGTGTCATCTGGCTTCATGGACAGATAAAGCTGGGTATCATCTGCATAGCAACAGAAATGTATGCAAAAAAGAAAAAAGTAAGTAATGTCTTAATTACTGTAATCTGATACATACCTTGTTAATAAAGATAGATTAGTCAAATTTAAAACTGAAACATTAATTAATGGTGAAACGTGTTTGAGGAATGGGGTTTAAAAAACACAATGATTGTTTAGAGGAAGACATTATTGAAGTTAACTCAGTAAGATCAATCAAGGGGAAAGAGTCTAAGTAAATATCAGAAGTCATTAGAGTTGCTGTACTTAATGGGACAACTGTGGGATGGCTATGAATAATTTTTCTAATCGTTAACATTTTATTTGTGAAACAGTGAGTATTTTTGCCTTTTATGGAATCTTATGTTGCCAAATGTGCAATGGATATTTACAACAGTAGTTTTTTTGCTTGTTTGTTTTCTTTTTAACAAAAAGAGTGACCATTGTGAAAAATTTAGCTATATATTTAAGCTACCCTGCACTTAACTAATGAACTTAAGGCTCTTTCACATATCTGACATCTGACATATTTGTGCATGTTTTGCTTAAAATGATTCTTATCAAATCTTTAGCCTGCATTAGTTAATTTTGTTGGTGTTAAATCAGTTTGTCAGCCCAGAGACTAGAATGGATTTTTAAACTTTTAAACAGGAATCTTAAGTCAGCATTAATATAGCATGCCAGCAGATATCCTCTCATCTGGCTTCAGGCATCAAACAGTTAGTATTACTCTATAAAGCTACCATCTCTTTATTATTTCAGGGGGCTGCACAGTGAGAAGAGTATATCAACATAACCCCACAGAGCTGCCTCCTGACAAGGCATATTTTTCTCATTTTACAGGGGGAAGTTGTGGGTCTCTTATTGACATCTTCATATATCAGTGTGGTCCTGTGAAGAGTGCTTGCCTGACTTAGATTTGTGTTGACAGATCCTCATCATGCAAGCATGCACAGATATGCAGCTTGCAGGGAGCAGTTAATGATTTAAGTTCCAGCTGGACACTGAGTAAATTACAGTGTTTCTTTTTTATCTTGCCAAAACAGCCATTATATTCTTTATAATTGTATATTTGATGTGTCTGAGAACAAGGCAGGACAGAATTGTTTTTTTATTGCTCTCATTTTGATGTGCACTCACGGCCCTAACTTGATACCCAAAGCATGTAATATTAAACCGCACCAGTACTTCTGAATGAATATGACACCATACGCTCAGCATCTTTAGCTCCTTCCAATTGGCAAGGGTGGTAAATTGTCAGTGTGAGGATGAGCAGGCCGGGCCCTGTGGACTGTTCATTTTGAAATAGAATTTCTAATGTAATTTGAACAAACATCCACGGGCTTTGATCAGATCCCTTTCTCTGTTTGATTTTGTTGCAGTGGTGTAAGAAAAAGATATTGTATTTGCAAATGAATTTGAGCTCTATTGCGAGAACTGAGAATCCATCCAAACATCATTATGTCTGAGTCCCCCTGCCCCCACCCCCAACCCCCCGATCTATTCCAGGCGAAGCCAGGCAGCGGCTATGAATGAGTAATTTGCATCACACTGGTCATCATTAGCAGCCTTTACGGATCTTAAGACTGCGAGAGTGTTGCTCCTTTTTCTGATGAGACAAAAAAGTCTTCTCTCTCAAACTCTGCAGGCTGCAGAAGATGTAACAATGTCTATAACAACTGGGATGATGTTTCTTTTCTTTTCAGATCCCTTATCAATCTGTGAATAATTCATTAGTTTACAGTAAGAGTCACTGCATGCAACTGCCTCTTTGCTAAGACCCATTACTGTTTGTCAGTGTTGCTGCTCCTGGTAAGCTTTCCATTCTAACATGGTGTGTATTACAGTTACAGGCCTAAAACCATGGCAGTACAGACAATGGATATGGTTACCTTAATTTGACAGAATCTGTGCATTTTCCTCTTATTTCTGCCCAACAATTTTTCATTGTGCTTGAATGAATTTAATGACAGTAAAAGAAAAAAAAAAAGAAAAGAAAAGAAAAACATTACAATGTTGGTGAGTTTCCATCGGTTCTGGCAAAAACCTTTTTGGGGAGTGCCAATAATTCCTAATGTCCGAAAAAAACCCTGCTTTTGAATCTGTCTGCTTTTGAGTCCAGACTCATTGTTCATAGCACAGCTTAAACAGATTTCAGCTCTAGCCAGTTTAGTAGCTCATTAACATTTTCAGTTGACTCATGGCACGTTCACTTCATGAGTCAAATGATAATTCAGTGTCCAGCTGACTCATTTTAAAACAAGTGCCTCTTAGGGTCTAACGTATGCATGTTAGGGCTACATATACAACACCAAGCTTCCTGGTTTTAACATCCTGGTCATTGTCCTGGCCTTCTCTGTGAATGTTCTCTCTGTGCCTGAGTGGGTTTTCTCACACCGTCTAAAGATATGCATGTTAGCTTAATTGATGAGTCCAAATCACCATTGACTCTATAGATAAGGATGTGAGAGCATATGTTTGCCTGTCTCTCTGTGTTAGCACTGTGATATGCTGGCAGCCTGCCCATATTGTACTCTACCTCTCAGATGGTGGGAGGAAGCGGAGGCCAAATTTTATTCTGGTAAAGTTTTGCTCTTTGTTGGCAGTTATTTTTTGATTCCAACATGAAATTATAGCTCACACTTGAGCAGGTAAATGTACCAGCATTAACGACTTCTCTGACCTTTACTTGGCATTGTATTTTTAAAAATTATTTTAGGGAAGCCCTGAAAGGCAAGTGTGAAGAAAAAAGTTCTTGTGATCTGGGTTTAGGATATGGTCCAATATACACTCCTTGGCCACTTCATTAGTTATGTGTCTAGTAATGTGTTGGACTCCCTTTTGCCTTCAGAACTGCTTTAATTCTTTGTGGCATAGATTCAACAAGGTGCTGGAAACATTTCACAGAGGGTTGGGTCCACATTGACATGACAGCATCACACAGTTGCTGCAGCTTTGTCAGCTCCACATCCGTGATGCAAATTTCCCATTCCATCTCAAAGGTGCTCTACTCAGTTGAGGTCTGGTGACTGTAGAAGCCATTTAGTAAAATGAATTTATTAAAGAAACCACTTTGAGATTATTTGAGTTTTGTGACATGGTGCGTTATCCTGCTGGGAGCAGCCATCAGATGATGGTACACTGTTGTCATAAAGGGATGGGCATGGTCAGCAACAATACTCAGGTAGACTGTGGTGTTTAAATGAAGTTGAGTTGGGAGTAAGGGACCCAAAGCTTGCCAAAAAATTCTCCCACACCATTACACCACCACCAGCAGCCCGAACTGTCCCGACAAAATACAATGCTTTCATGTTGTTTACCTGCCCTACTCATCAGACCAGGCAGTGTTTTTCCAAGGACTTCTGAGTCTGTGCAAACTGTACCCTCAGTTTCCTGTTCTTAGCTAACAGGCGTGGCACCTGGTGTGGTCTTCTGCTGCTGTAGCTCATCTGCTTCAAAGCTCAGTATGATATGTTTCTGCAATACTAACTGAACCAAGTAGGTTAAACATAGAC
>JAMQGT020007465.1:0-14716 GCA_024447675.2 Pterophyllum scalare | reverse complement strand
CTATGATGTGGTTTGGAGGAGATATACTGTAGCATGTGCGGCTGTGCTGTCATTCTAACATTGCTTCTTTGAGCACTGATTAACTGGATTAATACTAGCTTTCTCATCCAATCATGGGCAACATCAGCACAGGGGAAGAAGCATATATAAAGTGAGACCGGCTGATACTGTTGACATAATCTGGCATTGGTGCAGAAATAACATTATTAACCGGGGTACAGGTATATTAAATTTAAATATAAAACTGGAATATGCAATAAAGGTACAAAATATTACAAAATGATTGGAAAAAAAAAAAAGCTTCCATTTGCAAATGTCTTTCTGAAAGCCTCATTACCGGAAATTTTTTGTATTATTTTACAAAATAAGTATAATAAGTAACTATACATGTGTGAAACTAAGGGTCTGCCTGATAGGAAAGAATGAGAGTTACAATATGTAGTAATCATTCTGCTCATTGCTCATCAGTTAAACTTGTAATAACTGATTCTTGTCTATTAAGGCTGGACCACTTGCAGGTGTTGGCCTTTGTTTGGAATATTGGCTCTTATTTACATCTTACTTACTTGAACTTCCTAAGTTTAATCTTTACTGTCCATTTAGGCACATTTTGGTCTCCACCAGTGCCAGTGGGAGATATCTAGGTAGTAAAAGCTTGATTCAGCAGCTTATTGCTAACTTTAGGCTGCATACTGTCATGTGAAAACAAAGATTTGACAGGACTTTATGCAGTCATAAGAAAAAGTAAGTACAGTAAGTTGTAGAACCACCTTTCGCAGCAATAACTTGACTTAATCAGTTTCTGCATGACTTTATCAGACACTTACATCACTGAGGAGGAATTCTGGCCCACTCTTCTTTTTAATGTTGCTTCAGTGCATTGAGATTTGTGGGCATCAATTTATGCAGAGCTCTCTTAACCTTTTATAGGGCACTCATTGAAATATTTTGAAATTCAAAATTTCAACCAGAGTGTTATTGGAGGACATAAGACTTAATTACTTTTGTGACATTTTTCAAAATGTTTCAATTTTATGTAGAACATCAAGGTCAATGAAGTTACCATTATTTGGTTCTTTGCCCGTAAGCGGAAATACAAGAAAACTTCCAAGAAGTGTATATATTTAAAAAATGCAATAAAAACACATATACTGTATGGTGAAAGGAACATGCATTTTATAACAGGTTCATTACAACATCACTTTTTCTTCAAGACCACATGCTTCTTAACCTCACCGAGGCATGGGATAAGCGTCATATGTAAAGTGTGGAAAACTACCAAAAAATAGTCACTTGCCCTATAAAGGGTTATGGTCTTGCCTCAACATTCAATCAGGCTGAGGTCTGGATTTTGTCTGGATCACTGCAGCACCTTGATTGTTTTCTTTTTCAGCCATTCTATTGTAGATTTGCTGCTGTGCTTTGGATCCTTGTCCTATTTCATTACCCAATTTGGGCTGTCAGAGAGATGGCCTCTTCCTCTGTGAATCGCCACCTTTTCGTGGTGGAGGGGTTTGTGTGTCCCAGTGATCCTAGGAGCTCTGTTGTCCGGGGGCTTACCCCCCTGGTAGGGTCTCCCATGGAAAACTGGTCCTGGGTGAGGGTCCAGACCACAAGCAGTTCAGAAGACCCCTTATGGAAATATCAGTAAGGGAACAGTTTACCCTGCCCGGGACAGGGTTACCAGGGCCCCACCCTGGAGCCAGGCCTGGGGAGGGAGCTAGAGGGAGAGCGTCTGGTGGCCAGGCATTAGCCCGTGGTGCCCGGCTGGGCGCAGCCCAAAGAGATGACATGGGCCCGCCCTCCTGTAGGCCCACCACCTCCAGGAGGCATCATAGGGGTCAGGGGCAGTGTGTGTGTCGGGCGGTGGCCAAATGTGGAGGCCCTGGCGGACCAATCCCTGGCTATTGAGACTGGCTATTGGGACATGGAATGTCACCTCTCTGGTGGGGTGGGAGCCTGAACTAGTGCGTGAGGTTGAGAGATACCAGCTAGATATAGTTGGCCTCACCTCAACGCATGGCCTGGGCTCCAGAACATGTCTCCTGGAGAGGGACTGGACTCTGTTCCAGTCTGGAGTTGCCCTCTGTAAGAGGCAGCGAGCACGTCAGAGCTTTCACCAGTGGATGAGAGGGTTGTTTCCCTGCGCCTTTGGGCTGGGGAACAGATTCTAACTGTTGTTTGCGCTTATGCACCGAATGACTGTTCAGAGTACCCACCGTTTTTGGAGTCACTGGGCGGGGTGCTTGAGAATGCTCCATCCGGTGACTCCATCGTCTTGCTGGGAGACTTCAACACTCTCATGGGCAATGACAGTGAGACCTGGAGGGGCATGATTGGGAGGAACGGCCTGCCCGATCTGAACCTGAATGGTGTTTTGTTATTGGACTTCTGTGCAAACCATAATGTCCATAATGAACACCATGTTCAAACATAAGGATGTCCATAAGTGCACGTGGCATCAGGACACCTTAGGTCGCAGGTTGATCGATTTTGTAATCGTATCACTAGATCTGCGGCCTTATGTTCTGGACACTCAGGTGAAGAGAGAAGCTGAGCTGTCAACTGATCACCACCTGGTGTTGGATCAAGTGGCTGGGGAAGATGCTGGACAGACCTGGCGCACCTAAACGTATTGTGAGGGTGCGCTGGGAACGCCTGGCAGAAACCCCAGTTCGCGAGATCTTCAACTCATGGACCATGTTCTGCACCTCCATTGTTGAGGCTGCTGCTCAGAGCTGTGGCTGCAAGGTGGTTGGTGCCTGTCCTGGCGGTAACTCCCAAACCAGATGGTGGTCACCGGAGGTGAAGGGAGCCATCAAGCTCGGGCTTGGTTAAGCTTGTGGGACTCCAAAGGCAGCTGACAGATATTGGCAGGCCAAGCAGAACGCGGCTCGGGCAGTGGCTGAAGCAAAAACTCGGGTGTGGGAGGAGTTCGGTGAGGCTATGCAAGGACAGCATCAAAGCGATTCTGGCAAACCATCAGGCCACTCAGGAGGGGAAAGCGGTGGCCCACTCACATGGTCTATAGTGCAGGTGGGGTGCTGCTGACTTCAACTGAGGCTATAGTCGGACAGTGGAAGGAATACTTTGAAGACCTCCTGGTAGTGGAAGCAGAGTCTAGGGACAAGGGGGATGACTTTCCCATCACTGGGGGTGAGGTCACTGAGGTGGTTAAACAACTCCTAGGTGGCAGGGCTCCTGGAGTGGATGAGATTCATCCTGAGTTCCTGAAGGCTCTGGATGTTGTAGGGCTGTCTTGGTTGACATGCCTCTGCAACATTGCGTGGAGATCTGGGGCGCTGCCACTGGATTGGCAGACCGGGTTGTTGGTCCCCATCTTTAAGAAGGGAGACCGGAGGGTGTGCTCCAACTTTCAGGGGATCACACTCTTTAGCCTCCCTGGTAAGGTCTATGCCAGGGTGCTGGAAAGGAGGGTCCACCCATTAGTTGAACCTCAGATCCAAGAGGAACAATGCAGTTTTCATCCTGGTCATGGAACACTGGACCAGATCTTTATCCTCTCAAGGATATTCGAGTGTGTGTGGGAGTTTGCCCAACCAATGGATGGATGGACAGATGGCCTCAAATTTGACTCTAGAATACTTTAGCATGAAGAGGAGTTCATGGTTGACTCATTGACTGCAAGGTTCCCAGGCGCTGTGGCTGTAAAACAAGTCCAAATCATCACCCCTCCACCACCGTGCTTGACAGCTGGTATGAGGTGTCTGTGCTCATGTGTTTTGTTTGGCTTACACCAAACATGGTGCTGTACATTATAACCAAACATCTCCACTTTGTTCTCATCTGTCCAAAGGACACTGCTCCAAATGTCTTGTGGGTTGTTCAGATGCAACTTTGAAAACCTAAGCTGTTCTGCCATGTTCTTTTTATAGAGAAGAGGCTTTCTCTTGCCAGCCCATCCAAACATGTCATGCTTGTTCAGTCTTTTTTCTAATTGTACTGTCATGAAATTTAACATTTAACATGCTAACTGAAGCCTACAGAGTCTGAGATGTAGCTCTTGTTTTTTTTTTTTTTTTTTTTTTTTGCAGTTTCTCTGAGGATTGCACAGTCTGACCTTGGGGTGAATTTGTTGGGAGGTCCACTGCTGGGAAGATTGTGGTATTGTGTTAACACACACCTGTATGCTCCAGAATGGCTGCTGCTTACCCTCTTTAATTCCTGTGGAAGCAGTAAGGGTGTATTTCACAGGACTGCACTGAATTTTGTAGATTATGATCTCATTTAGAATAAATAGATTACAATACAGATTATCCTTAGGGTGTTGCTACTTTGTGTGGTTCAAAAGTCACTAAACTACGAGCATGCAGTGTCCTCAGTTTCACAGTCAGATCCAGCCCTTACTTATGACCTCTGGTTATAAATCTGAGGCTTCGAAAAGGGAGTGTAAAAACCAAAGGCTGACATCATAGTGGCTACTCTACCTTTTTTATAAAGTATATGTTGTTGGTTGGCCGTTTTATGTGGAGTTTGCATTCTCTCCCTGTGCCTGCATGGATTCCTCTAGGTACTCCAGCTTCCTCCTATGATCCAAGTCATAGATGGATAGTGAATTGGTAACACTAAATAGGCTGTGGATGTAAACTATATAACGTGCTTGACAGTGTATAGAATAAAGGACTGTATGAATGTATAGTTAAAAGGTTGCTTATAGTTTAAACCACTTTGAGTGGTCAGTCGGACTAGAAAGTGCTGTACAATGTGAGTACATTACTAACTGTACCTTTCTGGTGCTGCACAGTTGGGCAGCATGTAGGGATGGGTGGGAGAATTTTTCTTTAAAAAAAGCCTGCTGCAGCTTGAAGCAATGCTAATGACTACACAAGTGTACATAAATATATAAAACATTAATATAAAAAGAGCTGTGGATATGTGTATGATAACATGATTGGCAATTTTCTGCAGGTTCATCTTATTTTTTCAAATATTTTGAATACAGCAGCTTAAAATTTGCATTGCATGAGTTTGTCCATCTGCTGAGATGATGACTCCCTTTTTTCCAACAAGTTTAATCACTCTAAAATTAACCCACCTAAAAGCAGGTTAAACGTGTATTGTCTGTTACCATGGTGAGCCAGCCTGGGTAAAGTGATATCTGAACACCTCATTGATCATTGATGGAGTAAGCCCACTGTGCTCAAAAGCAAATAGCTAATTATTATAACTGTAATATGCAATTTGCTGCAAAGCGGAAAAAAAAAAGTGCAGGAGTTTCTTCACATATTGTCTTTCTCTGAAATAATTTTCAAATTTACATAATCAACAATGAAGATGAAATGCAAACCCTGTTATTTCCTTCCTATTTCATTTCATGGTCTCTCCTTCAAACATCAGCTTCTCTCAATCCACTGTGAGAGATTTATAAAGTTATTGTTGCATCTCAGATTTTTTTTTGTAGCATTATGTCTATTTATGAAGTCGTGAGGAGCATTTACAACAAAGTGTAATACTGTACTCTCAAGCAGGTTGTCGTCAGCGTGCAGATACAGTGCTGTGAAAAAGTATTTGCCACCTTCCCAATTTCTCTATTTTTTTTTTGCACATTTGTCATACTTAAAGATAATCAAACACATTTTAATATCACTCTAATATAACCTGAGTAAATAAAAAACACAGTTTTCAAATGATGCTTTCGATTATTAAAGGGAAAAGATATCCAAACCAACTGGCCCTGTATAAAAAAAAGCACTGCTGGCCAAAAAGAACACAAAAGCTCATCTCATATTTGTCAAAAACATCTTGATGATCCCCGAGACTTTGTAGAAAATATTCTGAGGACCGACAAGACAAAGTTGAACTTTTGGGAAGGTTTGTATCCTGTGACATCTGGCATAAAACTAACACAACATTTCAGAAAAATAGCTTTATACCAGCAGTCAAGCATGGTGGTGGTAGTGTGACGGTCTGGGACTGCTTTGCTGCTTCAGAACCTGGATGATTTGCTGTAATTGATGAAACCATGAATTCTGCTCTTTGCCAGATATTCCTGAAGGAGAATGGCCAGCCATTTGTGCCCTGAAGCCGAGCAGCACTTGGGTTATGCACCTCTGAATGGCTAAAAACAATTTTTAAAAAAAAAAGAGGTTTTGGAGTGGCCTAGTCATCGTTCGGACTTAAATCAGATTGAGATGCTTTGCCATGACCTTAACCAGGCTGTTCATGCTGGAAAACCCTCCAATGTGGCTGAATTAAAACAACTCTGCAAAGAAGAGTAGGCCAAAATTGCTCCATAGTGACTCACTGCCAGTTGTCACAAATGCTTGGTGGCAGTTCTCGCTGGCAAGGGTGGCAGAACCAGTTATTAGGTTTAGGGGACAATTATTTTTTCGCATAGGGCCAGGTAGGTTTGGATAGCTTTTTCCCATAATAAATGAAATCATTTAAAAACTGCATTTTTATTTGGTCTATTTTTGTCTAAGATTAAAAATTGTTTGATGATCTGAGACATGAAATCTAAGAAATCAGGATGGGGGAAAACACTTTTTCACAGCCCTGCATATGAAGATATACAGTGAAAAAGAAAAGGAAGAAACATACGGGTGTTTGGTGAGTGCTGATGGTTATGAGGAGAGAAAAAAACAGCGACACTTTAAAGCCTGGGTTTTGTGACATGATGTCCAGTCCGCTTGTCCTAATCTGCTCTAACAGAATCCTGATTTCTTTCACTTAGAGATCAGAGTTGCTGTGCTCAGTGCTCAGGCACCATCTGCAGTTATGGCCATCATAAAAGGACAAAAAAGTATCTGACAGGTTCAAAGAAGAAATTGTTACAAAAAGACTGCAGTGGAACGTTAAGAGGGGGCAGCTGAAATAAAACTGTGTGCACATTTCAGTTTTTGTGCATCAGAGCAATTAATCAATTACCTGATAGGTTTATGAACAGAAAATTAACCAGCAGCAATTTTGATAATCAACCAAATCATTTCAGGCTCTTTTTCATCTTCTCAGATGTGGCACTTTAATGTCTCATGTGGTCATAGTTGACAGTAATTAAATTATCTTCAGGTTTTATACTGGACCAATTTGAATACATCACCTCAGGCTCTGAAAAAGGATAAAAGGCATTTGTTTGCATTTTGTGACATTTCATAGAATAAACACTGAATTTATTAGTGGAAACAAGACGTTGCAATCACACTATGCATTTATACGAGCTGACTGCATAAAAGTATAGGATAACAATAACAGATAATAAAATGCATCTATCCCACAACTCCATTTCTAGACAGTTGATGTCATGTAAAATTAAATCCTGCTTTGTGTATCTCTCTGCACTGTAGAAGAAAATGTAATCTGCTGAGTTGTTGAACACTGTAGCCGCAAATGGCTAAACACCCCTTTATTTTATATATGTCTATACTTCTTTCACCATTGTACAGTATACAGGGATGAGAGATGAATCAATATTTGAGATAGCTACTAAATTATGCATTTAAAAAGGATGGTAAGCCATTTTGCACTGAGAGCTTCTACATGTAAAGCAGGGCCCTTTCATAGGACCTTTAATGGTTTTGTGGTGTCATTGTGAACCATTACACTGAAATCAGACCAATTTGATAATGGCTTTCTATTAGTGACCTTGGATGAAAGAATCACAGATAATCTACATCTAAACTAATGCATTTTGTCCTTGCAAGGACAAAGAATTTGGTTTAGAAATTGGCACCTCACCAAATAGAGGCATCCATTCATCAGTGACGCTCACACACAAACACGCACACATGCAGTTTATACAAGTACACACTGCAATGTCAGTGAACAGTAAGGGGCAGAAAATCACCCTCTGACACCAGAGGAAGAGAGGCAGCCTGGTAACCTTGTAAAAGACAATCGCTGAGGCCAAATTTAATGAAATGGCTAATAAAATTATTCGGCATATGGTCCCCTGTAATAAGAAACAGGCATGTCCCAACTTTAATGCTATTTACCCACCTGACTAAAGTATAACACTGATTTGGCACCTATGTCCAGATTGAACTGGAAAATGACTTGCTAATCTGTTTAGGTATTTGGAGTAATTGGGTCTGGTGCCAGTGAGGGGGATTTCCTTGACTGTTGAAAGTCTCTGCTAGTAGTCCATTCCCAGCTCCTTGGTATAATTACTCTGACAGAGCTGTGGCCACAGGGCCTGTGAGCAGGGCTGCTTTTTAAACTGTAAATTATGAAGGATTAGCATTTATGAATTTTAAATCAGGACTGTGGTAGGAGACACTAAAGCTGCTTAGTGATTGCAAACGGCAGCGTCTAAGCAGGCAGCTCTACACCCCTCACTCTCCAAGTTGTTCAGTGTGTGTGTGTGTGTGTGCGTGTGTGTGGGGCTGTTTATTCAAATGTAGCTCTGCATAAACACAAAATGCTCAGACTGGACTCCCACTATTCGCTTAAAGCAAATAAGGATCTGACATCTTAACATCAGCCCCGTCCCAGGCTATACTGTGTGTGTGCATGCATGTGTGTGTGTGTGTGTGCATGCGTGTGTGTGTGTGCGCACAAGCACGTGTGTGTTAGAATGGGTGAAAGTAAAGGAAAGTGAGGATGTGTTTGCCAACTCATGCGGGGTGTATCTCCCCTGTCACTCCTTCTCAGGCTGGGGTTCTGCTCCTCACTACTGTGTGTCACACTATGCAGAATATCCAATGGGTGATTATGTTAATGGGGGACTTGATCCATGTTAAATTATGCATAATGGATTGATGTGGCACAAAGTCATCAATTAGACGGATATCAGCACTAAAAAGTGTGACACAGCATAATATTCTTTTCAGCTGTTTTCGGTTATCAGAATGGCAATACGTGACAACTGTAAGACATCGCATGCATCCACACAGCAGACTCACAGCATGTTTAGTTATCCAGTTTAAGCGTATATATGCCTGTTATTGTGTTTCCAGCTAGAGTTGACCTTGCTTTGTTTCTGAATTTACAGTCATCATGCACTTCAGCTGAGGTGTGAGTCCATGACTGGCCTGTATGTATGTAGTATTTAGCAGTAGGTGAGGCTGGGGGACAGACACCACTAGAGGCCTCATGTCACACCTCATGTCACACCTCTAGGTGCCTGCCTGCACCAGGGTCACTGAGCCATGACCTCAAGTCTGCAGTGTTAACTGGTTTAGCCAGGTGGCAATAGCAGGGGGGTAGGGGATTTGTTGGGCTGAGCATTAAAAACACCCATGAGCTGATGAACCCCAGAGAGCAACACTTTCTCCTTGCCCGGCTTTTCGCACTCATACTTGCCCGGAAATGCTTAATACGTATCAATCAAAACATTACAATCAAAATGAACATAATGTGCACATGTTTATTCACTTTTTTAATGAACCATTTTTGTCTTCCTTTTTCTCCTTCCCCCACCAACAAATCAAAGCAAAAGTCTGAACCCTTGAACCCGAAAGTGAGGGGATCCAGTTGGTGTGTTATCCTGTGGGGGACATTTTTCTGGCACAAGTTAGGTCCACTTATCACTTGAAATCAATGCAAAGGGTCACTGAACAGCTTGATGAGCATGAAAATGATGTAAATCATATGAAAATAACCTTTGCAGTCACCAGATCTCTATCCAATTGAACATCTATTTCTGAGTCAGGTGTTAGAAAGTGCTCTTAACCACCTTCATCAAACCATCAAATGAGCACATATCTTTTTGAAAGTGGTTATCCATCCAGTAAAGTTCCAGGCATTTTAAGAATCAGTGCCATACTGAATCTGGCAGCTCTTAAGTGGCCAAACACACAAATACAACATTGGATTTTCTTTTAATTTAACCCTCTCTGCAGAACTGCTGTAGTCCTGTGACCAAATGGAAATAATAAACTCTGAGTCTTGTGTATTGGCTGAAGCCAGATTGATATTTAAATGATTGAAGAACTTAAATGATTTTTTTTTCTGATGAATGTCTAATCTGACGGCGTGTTTAATGGCAATATGGAGATCTCAGATGCTGCATTTCTCAACAATCTAAATTCTAAACACAAGAAAAGCAAAAGACATAAGAGAGAAGACTTTTGGTGAACAGTTCCTTCTATCTTTGCCATCAGTTGTTCCCAGTGCCCATTTTTGGCACAAAATTTGATATGATCCTGATAATTCTTCATCTGTGGGCAAAAAAAATTGACCACAAAGGGACCCTACTGATAAGCAAACGCTAAAAGTAGATATGTAGAGACATCTCCGACTTGTCAGGGAGCAAGCTGGAGGTGGGAGCAGTTTGAGTTAGTATGTCCTATTTCACCAGCCTCTGTGTCCTACAGGGACTATTTCACTAGAAATCGTGTTTTCAGTAAATGGTGAACTGGACACGGCAAGGTGAACAGATGTACTAGATGTACTGTAAACGAGGCAGTCAGGACTCAGACAAAGCAACTAACATCAGTATTAAGGCCTCCTGAACATTTGAGTTTTATGAACAGCAAACAGCCAAAAAAGCTTCTGCAAAGCTATATTTTGTTTGTAAATTGATCTGTTTTTTGTTAAAACTCATTATTTATGTCATACATTCTCTGTGGTGTGTCTTTATAAAGTAATCTGTGATTGTCTGTGATCCCACAGAATCAAAGACAGATTACAGATTGCAGATTACAGATTTACATTAAGTCAGGACTTGGCAATGACCGGGGCCTTTGGGATGGTAGAAAAGGTTCTGCTGAAAAACCAACAATAAATGAACTTAAAACATAGGTCAAAATTCTATTTGTGACCCATGAAAGTGAGCAACTTAGTTTTAATGTGTGTGAAATGTACTTTGAGGTCGCTCTGGTGAAGTGTGAATTTGCATAACAGTGGCAGAGGTCCCCTCTTGTGCAGTAATTGTTTTCCTGTGAGATGTGCGCTTTTAATAATAATGATAAAAGAAAAAATTGGAGTAACCACAAGGACAACTCAAAGAACATTTGAAATCTCAAGCATTGGTTTTTCTGCTTTGTCCCAGCTAAGGATCTTCTCCGGACACTCGGGAGCATAAGTGGACACATCTTATTGATTTTCTTTCAAGCCAAATTGCATTGATTGCTGTGAATATGGCAGACAAATCCATCTGGTTGTGCGCCTACTGTGACAAAGTGGGGAGGTAGACGAGGAGCTGCGGCTGGGCGTGCCACAGCAGGGGAACAGGCTTCATTACACCAACTGAGAGTCCACATACCTAACACAACCCTAGCCTAACCCCCACCCAACACTCTCCATCCGCTACTTACCCCCAAATTAAACAGAGAGCTTTTTAATTATTTATCAATACCATGCACTCATCGTGGATCAATCAGTGTGAATGGTTTTTAAACATAATGAAGGAGCCTGCTCCGATGGACTTGTGAAAATTGATTGTGATCTTCGCCATAATGCCTCAAGTAAAGATGAGCTGTGCTGACAGCACTGTTGGTAATTTGAGGTTTGGGCAAAGATGAAGTGGAGCGCCCCGGGAGCTCTCCCCCTGCCTAAACACAAGTGCGCTTCAGAAAAGCCAAACAGTATCTGATGCTTAGAGGCCATCTCATGCCGCATCATTAATCAAGCTCTTAAACAGGACACCTCATCTTATCATCACATCACACCGTACTCACGGAAGAGGCCGGGCCTCTTCCTGGGGCTACAAGCACCACACACACCTCCTCTGAGAACACTTCTCACAGCAAATTACACTGGTCCTCACCACTCCCAAGGTTTAGTAAAGCTTGATTCATTGTGCTTCCAAGGCCTCCGAATGAACCTAAGCAACCTTAACTTTCCCTCTCTGCTTCCATATTTCTTTCTGGGTGCATCATGTCAAGCAGAGTGAGGAGCTATTCCATCTGGAATTATTAGCCAGAGACACACAATGCAATCTAATTTCATACCACCACATTCAATCACTATGAATTCAGTTTCACAGGGGCAGTAAATAAGACATGTGGTGCAGGTATTTCAAAATGAATTAATGCTTAGAGATGAATTTCTGTACCTGAATCTTATGAAATTAGAAAAATATCACCTGTCGTTCACTTACATTGGTGTCCATTCAAGAGCTGCAAGCAAACACACTGATATTGAATTCAGAAGATTGTTTGTGAGGGAACACGCCAACATAAAGCAGGACAGTATAATGAGATTCTTATTTCATCTTTTTTTTCTTTTTTTTTTCGGGTGGGGGTGGAATTGGATTATAGGGGACTTATTTGTATGTGATATTGAGCACTGCAAAATAAATTCACACCTATTCAAATTGAAATCAGACCTAGGTGCATCAGATAATCCTTTTTAAGATAGTATGAACTGACAGTCCAAGCCCACACACTGGAAAGAAATAATCTACCCATAACAAAACAGATATATAGCCTACCTTGCCAAAAGCATTTCAAGATTTTTTTTTTTTTTTACAAATATTTACCAGTCAAGTACGTGCTTGATTTTTTTTTCTCCTAGAGGCATAAACAGTTGCATCCATATTCATAGGGAATTTGAGCCTGTCTCCCAATCATCATGTCACAAAGAGTCTTAGCAAAAGCGCCTTCCCAATAGCTCAGTTTGTCGCTGGATCAGGAAACCTGATTTTGTTTTGAATCCCAGAGCCTTTTGAGACGTCAGGCTGTATCAGCGAAGAAGCCTGTGATGGCTGCAGTTATACAGCATGGCGGCTCCAGCTGCTCATGAATCTTTTTGAAATGGCTTATTTCTGAGGGAGTGTTGAGACGTAAGCCTGAAAGAAGGACAAGGTTTAGTGTGAAGATGAGCAGTGGGTAGCTGCTGCTAGGATGTGATGTGTTGGTGGTGGTGTCAGTAGTTGTGGTGAGACTGTGAGAGGCTCTAATGTGAGAAGGGATGAAGCAGAGAGAGAAAGAGAGGGTGGTGCTGGTGTCGGTGGTGGGCGGGTGGGTGTAATGCAACCTTGACATGAACCCAAACTAGATGTGAGCTTCAGACACATTTCTCCTGATGCTGCTGGCATCCATATGAGCAGCTTAGTGATTTATCTCCCCACTGGCTGGAAGCAAGTGGGCTTGCATGATGTCCACTCCGTGCCTGTGTGCACTGTAAGCCTGTGGGTCAGGTGGTGTGAGGCCATGTCTGTTGCACTGATCTCTGAGCTAATGAAGACTGTCGTAGTGTGTAGTTCTTTTTTCATCTCAAACCCAGCTGGAACATTTGGCCCATACAGATGTGACAACAGAGTGGTAAAAAAAAAAAAAAAAGCAAGTGTGGACATATTGTGAAGGCCAAGCCCTTGATGATAGAGTCACCTATTTATTTTGCTTCTGTGCCAGCCCTTTGTGCATTATAGAGAGCACTGAATTTTTTAGACCAACCCAACAGCTATTTGTCCACAAAAAGAAAGCCGACAAACACATGCAGGAGGATGTTGTCCAGAAGTTTAAACATCACAGCCCTTGCCCTTATTAATATTTCAGTCTCTTTGTGTCTATTACAGAGTCTCCCAGTTCTCAAACCAACATTGCCCTGCTTTTTCATTTTTTTCAGTCTTATTTCTGTTCATCTGTCCATTCAGATATATTTTTATTAAGACCTCACGAAAGCAGCATTCATTGCCAAGGACATGCTGTTTTTTATGCCAACTTTTACAGCCACAAAAATAAGCAAAAAAAAAATCAACAAATACTGAGGACACTACACCAGGAACAGTAATCCATCTCGGAAGAAAGATTATTTTATTTACATGTATTTCAAAATCTTAATCCAAAACGGCAACAAAAGCAATGTTTTTCCTTTTATTATAGGTCAGGTCATTTAAGGAAGTCTCAGGTTAATATTAGGGAAAGACCATCACCTTTGAAAGGAAGGCAACCCTCTCTTTTGGGAAATATGTTTATTTGCTTCTTTACAAAGTGTGCAATCAAAAGATCAAAACCATACTCATGACTAAGTTAGGAGCTTGAGCCAGCACTTGGTTAGCCTATTTTAGTCTTGAAGCAAGCTGTAGTTTGCCTAAACTACTTTTTAGCAGGAGTAAGGTAACAGGGGCATGCCCTGAAGTGGTACTCAGGTATTTTACTGTAGTTTAATGTACTTAATTTATTTCATTTTTATAAAAGTAGATAGTCTTTTTTTAAGCTTTTAACAAAAAAAGACTTTACCAAGAGAAAAAAGAAGAAGCTGCAATTCCTCACACGGCCACTTGAGGCTGCCTCCACAAGTGCATCATTACCCTTATACTCCCAAATTAAAATTAAAATGCCAAACTTTACAGTAGAATTATATCCTTAATGCCTGGTAGGACATTTTTGCGGGGTTTTATCAAGGTGAAAAATAGCCAAATATGAACATTTCTGCCTTAAAAATAAATAAATAAAAATACAAGTCCATTAACCAATGGCTATGTGCATCTTTTATGTACAGTCCAGCTAACCTCTGTGCTCTAGCTGTAGCTTCATATTTGATAGAGTCGGTTGAGAATGCTAACCATCTTCTCATTTAACTCCCAGCAAGAAAGAAAAAGTGTGTTTTCCCAAAATGCTGAAATATTCTTTTAAAGAAGAAAATGAAATGAAGAGGATTGTTTTATTTTATTTTTTGAAAAACAAAAATACAAAAAGCCCACAAGAGACGAAGAGAGAATAAGTTCATCACATGATGTAGAGGAGCAACATCTGGAGGCCTCTGGAGCTTTCTCTAAAACCTTGCAACAGCTCCCATTGTAAAGTAGCCAGCAAACACCGACAGAGAAAAAGTTATTTGGGTTGTAATGAGTGACCTTTCCATGAAGCAG
>JAMQGT020007464.1:0-39335 GCA_024447675.2 Pterophyllum scalare | reverse complement strand
GCTTAAATCCTCACACAGCCCAAAATGCCCAACTTCAACAATGAAATTAAAATGTTTACAGCCTGGCATCAATATCTAATTTCTTCCTCCATACTATACGGTACTATAACTGATTTCATTTTCTTTTTTTTAAATAACTCACTTGGTTTAAAGTTTTTAAGGCCTTAAGTTAAGAGCAGGTTACGAAGAGGTGGGTACAAATGGGTCCGGTTAACCATGGTGTTAGTTCCTTTTGCACTTTTTAATGTAATAATATAACTGATATTATGGTTTGCTGTGAGATACAGCCTGTCCAAGAAGTTGGTGTTTCAGGTTTAGTGAGTGAAACTCACTGAATTGATTTGTTATGCAATGCAAAGCTCTTTTTCACCTTATCAGTGGCTTATCCTTTTGTATTGTAGTGTTTAAGACTGCCTGTGGGTATGCAAGCCAGTACATTGTTAAAATTGGATTACTGGCTTTGTAATATATATGCAGAAAATGTGACTGCAATAAAATGAGGGGGAAAAGTCAAATAATCTTAATTGAGTCTTTCACCCCTAACATCACTTGGTGTGAAAGCCACTTTGACATCCTATTGCGGGTTTTTCCACTTACCCATGGCTCAAAGAGAAAATACGTATGGTACGAGCAAGAAAAGTATGCGTAACACATCACTGTTAATACATGAATGTAAAAGTGAAAGACAGTAGCATGCTTGAACAGGAAGTAGAGCCACAGCGTGATTAACACTTGATGACCTCATAGGTGTTAACGACATGTTGTAAATTAGGAGTCTCCATGTGTCCGTGTTTATATAAATTCTGCCGTCTTCCATGTCCTACACCATCTCCTCCCCTGCAGCATTAACAGACCATGTTATGATTAATTGTTTCATCATTATCCAGCAACCATTGCCAAATCCCAGCAGACACACACTGCCTTCCCAGAAGTCCCTGCTCCAGAGTGAGTGTGGCTCTGCAGAGTGGAAATCTCCAAGGTTGTGGCTCACCGTTCTCCAAAGTACAAGCACCTGAAAAAATAAGCTAGCCTATGCCGGCTTGTCCAAGCGGAGGCACCGCTGAGTTAAATATAGATGTAATATCCCTCTCCTTCAGCTGTATCCAAACAAATTAAAGATGTCTTTCTTACAGGATGGTTACCACAGAGAGTGATTGTAACAAATCAAAAAAAAAAAGAAAAGCAGGAGGAAATGTGCAGAGTGTGGCGTGGCATGACATTTGAAACAAAGTCCTTAATGGTGGTTTTATGAGAGAATAATCCGCGCATTAATTAGTTTGGGCACACGGACAGCTGTGGCAGTGATTGGCAGTCTGAAAGCTGCTGGACAAGCAGAGTAGGTTTCTTTTAAGCACTTAGTGGGTAAGGGAGGGAGCTGGGCTCAGATGTGGCCAAAATGGGCCAAAATGAGTGAGTTCAGGAAAGTGCCACAGTGGCTTAAAACATGAACAGAAAACAGAAGCACAGACTGATTTCTGAATTATATGGCCATCATTAAAAAGAAAGATATTTTAGCAAATACCTTTAATAAAACTAAAAAAAAGAACCTGTGTTTTCCTGCCAGACACCAACTACATGAAGCTGCTTCAGCATAAAAACTTCTCACATTAAAACTTAATGGAAAGTTTGACATTTTGAGAAATGTTCTCTTTAGCTTTTGTTGATAAAGGCTGTTGGGGAAAACCAGGCAGTAAGCAGAGCCAATCAGCTCAGCATAAAGACTGGAAATTGGAAACAGCTTTGAAACACATTTAAGTCACATTTGTTTTACTGATTAATGTTTTAATGTGACTGCTGACAGTAAAGCAAAAACTGCAGTGACTGAATAGTGCTGTGCGTGGAAGGGTCAAACAGACTGATTTAGTTGTCAAATAAGGATACAGTCAAACATTTGTTGTTAATTAAAAGTGAACCTATTATTATTTTGTTATTGTTCTACTTTTTCATATGTATTGTTCCAATGGTGAATGCTCATATTAAACATGGAAAAGTTTCTGATACTGAGATCAACATATATGTAAGTAATTCCCATGAGCTAAAAACTCAGGCTTCAGACTTCACTAAATCCTGTTTTTTTTTCTCTCCTTTTTTTCCCACAAAGAGTGGGAAAAAAGTGAGAGAGGATATCCTTTGTATTGCAATCTCAGGCACCCAGTTCTTGCTTTGAGCACAAAAGTCCCATCATAATACTATATGAGGGGTGCCAGGTCAGAACTGAGGGGGTATGCCAAAGCCCAGTATGGGATAACTAAAGATTATTTTGAACTGTAAAACATGCACAGCTATAATATTAGTGTCCAAGAATAAAAATATGGAGCTATTTCAGTTTCAAAGTCTTCCTTTGCTTAAAATTATGTGTTATCTTATTAAATACAGAAGATGAAACCGATCATCTTATTGCACTGATGTGGGAGGAGTTGCAGCTCCAGGTTCCAAGTGTGTTGATGTCTTTTCATATGTATAGTATAAGCATAACCTGTGGGCAGGTTACACAAGCTTTAATTTGGAATTTACAGGTGATTTATTTGGGGCATTTTTTATTTATTTTTTTTGCTGCTATTGGACAGGGCAGTGGTGGAGGGTAGGCAGGAAGGTAGGGATAGAGCAAGGGGGGATGACATGCTGGAAATGGATCATCAGCTCAACCAAGTGAGGTACAGCAGCACCCTGACTGGTGATTCTATACACGTTAAACCTCTTATGTCCCAATGACTGTTGAAATTGATGTTATGGCTCCATGCCAACTGACTTAGGAACCTGGTCTTGCTTGACTAAAATAGTCTACTGATGGGTGCTGAGTGTCCTCTTGGATTTGGTATAACATCTTAAAGTTTGAGTAAACTGATGAGCAGTTTTCAAATTCCATCTACCTGTTCTTTTCTTGTTGTTTTGTATTGATATTTACAATACTGCTATGGTATTAAATGCTAAGTCAAAAACAAAATTTCTAATCTTCTGACACAGTAACCCAAATCATCATTAAAAAAGAACCCAAAGAAGCCACCAACATGCCAGGAGTCCATGCTAATGTGGTCCAAAAGTTCAGGAAAACACCTGTTGTGGAGTATTATTGGGTCGGCCTTTTTTCCATGTCTCCCTCCACCCTCAGTGAAAGAACTCAAAGTGCTTCTGTAATAATTTCGGGGCCAGCTTGGTGACCAAAGAGCACAGATTCCCCTCGCTGACAGATTCACTGCTTCATAATGATGCATTACAAAGAAAAACACGTTTGAAGTTCCATTAATCCTCTGTGTGTGTGTGTGTGTGTGTGTGTGTGTGTGTGTGTGTGTCATTTAGAGTAACACCATCCAGAAATGTATTTCACTCCTAATATAGCTCACAATGAAGGATTTTCATGGTACCTGTTACATATTTTCCATTTTAGATGTGCCAGCCATTTCTCCAACTTCATTATGTCTCTTCACTGACATCTTTGGGAGGAAAATGAAATAGTGGGAGCTGAAATTAATGATTTGCAAAATTAAGTTTGATTCGCCATATCACTGTTTTATGAACTAATTTAACTACTGTGTTTCTAAAATGAGGTCGTAAAAGCAGGCACGTCTGATTGTCACAGAATGGAATAAAAATAAATGACGTTTAGGAATTCAGCAAATGGTAGTAATAGTCTTTGACGCCTCAGTATGAACACTTAACTTGCAACATATTAATGCTGCTGTCAGAAATGTTGGACTTTTCCATATATCCAAAGGAGACTACGGTGAAAAATAAAACAGTTACATTGGCTCATCTGACACTGACTTGGCACAAAGTTTTGTTGTTGAGACTGACAAAACCTAAAATTTTCTTTTCAATTTTTTGTTTTATTTTTTCCTTGATTATACAAAATGAACCAAACATATAAACAAATACTGATATTGTATCCCTCCACATGATATATGAATTAAGTCCCTGATTCCAGAAGGATACCTGGCCTGGATTTTCTTTAGAACATCAAGACGATGTCTAATATGTATTTGTGAAGATATAATGCAAATGTTCAATTTTGACCAATCTCATCGCAATGGTAAAGAATCTTCAGATCCAGATTCACTGTGTAAAATATAAAGTTCAATCGAATGCTGCACAGTGAGATAAAATATTTTTTACAGTGACATTTATGTATACGTGTATCTAATATATGAGACAAGAGGGAGTATACAAATGGTATACAAATAATTGTGCACATATAAATTGAATAAAATGTTAAAATAATTAAACTGTTAGAGTATTTTTTTTTAAAGGGCTGGCATATAACAATTAAAAACTATCATACAACTTATTACAGTCGTATTTTATAACCTCCATCCTCCAAATTAAACCTCATCAGCCCTCTGCAGTGTGGTACATGTGCACCACAGAGACCCAAGTAGGTGAAACTAGATCCTGAAAGTTAAAGAATGTGTAAAACGCATAGCATATGGCCCGTTAATGCCAGCTTGCTGTGCAGGATGTAAGGGTCATCTGTGTTGCCAGGACAGCAGAGGCTTTGCTGGTGTAAGAGCATTGTTTAAAGCTATCATCACATCTGGGAACACATAGCACTCTGTGACTTAAGTTTCACTAAGAGGATGCACCTTAAACAAATACAATTTCAGTAATGAGCAAAATTATCCATAATGTTGCATAAACATAATTCGAATGCAGACCAAAGACAGTCTAGGTCGTCCTATTTGCCTTCTAAAATTGTTAGAAAGGGTTATTAACTCAAGGACAAGTGTTAATTAATGCAGAGCACATCTACAATCTTAAACTAACATATTTTAATAAATGCATTATGAGGTTTATTTACTTGGTTAAAAAAGTATAATATTTTAAAAGAAAATTTTTTTAACCTTTGACTTCACACATAATAATATGGTTAATCCAAACCCCGTGTGAACAGATATCAGTGTAATTTATTGTGAGAAATATAAAGATGATACAATGATTCAATTAGCCAACAATTTTCTTTGTCAGCTAGTCATGCTTTAGGCAAAAGCAAAATGATTATGATATGAGATATGATATGATATTCTAGGATATGATATGATATGATATGATAAATATTATGGTTTCATCTTTTCAGAAGTGTCTTGTGTCAGCTTGGTCTTTATAATTATAAAGGTCCTTTTTACTAAAATGTTACATTAGATTAATTTTTTAATTAATTACAAATCTCTAAAATGAAAAATTATAATTAATTTCAGGTTTAAAAAAATATTTCAGTTCTTTTAAATGTTAATGAACTCCACTGCATTGGGTATTGCCTTACCCCACCACCATCTCTAGGTAAATCATTGAAAGATCTGGGCATGTTTGGAGATATAAATCTAATCTAATCTTTATTTTAACGGAGGAAATACTGTCATAAATAGATGTTTTCTCAGTTGATCCAGAAATATTATGCAGTTGTTTTATAATCACACTAAACTAATTGGATGGTTTCAGTCTGTCACATTGTAAAATCCCTCCTTTCTGTTGGACACTGTACAATGTAAAATGTAAAAGCCTCCAGAAGAGGGCACTCCATCTCTGTTTATCCCCCTTCAGCTGTAACAGAGCTCTAATTCTCTCATTCACCACCCCACAAGAGCCCCTCAGTGTGACAAGTTTACATAGACCATCTGCAGACCTCCCTACTGCCATAAAAACACTAATCACAAGGTCATAAAATGTGACTCCATAACGACACGCAGAATGCAGCAACTGGACGGGAGTGTTGTAGATGCCAGAAAATGAGTATAGCTCACCATGAATGTGGTTATTGATTTAGTTTTTAATATTCATTTATGGCTCAGTTTTAAATCTGCTTCAGGTACAGTAATTGTCCGAGGTGGGAGTGAGCCATAACTAAAGTAGTCTGAAAGTAAAGTCAGGAATGAACTATTCATAAATCCATCACTAATTTTGTATGTAATTACTTCCCAAGTTGTTCACAACTAGTAACTAGTTTGCAGGGTTTTGTATTAACTGATTATTCAGGATTACCTTATCAAATTACAAAAAATTGCCAGATTAGCTTTGTGAAAACAAGAAATTAGATTAAATTTACTTTAGTTAGTCTTACTGAATTACATTTTGATTAGATATATATTTGATTATATCTTTGATTACATTTTCATATTTTTAATGATTTATGGATCACTAAGATTTTAATAACTGTAAATGCTGAACACTCTAAATGCATTTAGTTTGCATTTGAAGTAATCAGATTGTTGTTGCTGCGTGAACTCAGTAATAACTCAGTAATTCACTATTTTTCAAAGTAATCTGATACAAATCTGCTAATATTAAATGCAATTAATTATGTAAATGTTGGCCTACTGTAACACCGCGTGACCTGTTGTAAGAAGGAAGGAAAATATTTTTTTCTGACTATATATATATATATATATATATATATATATATATATATATATATATATATATATATATATATATATATATATATATATATATATATATAATGTATTAAAATTCACTGTAATTGTAGTTTTAGGTTTATTATTTATGCAGTTTATAGTGAGAGGGAAGCAGTTGGTGAGTTGGTTGAATTTTATACTGGCCAATCAAGTAGCCATTATAAATATATAATTACAACTAAAGTGAGATTTGGTGGTACTGGTGGTACTTTTAAATGTAGAAATCTCTCAGTAAACACTTGGGTTTTGCAGCCTTAAAACCTATCCCTATATAAAGCCATATAAAGCACTTAGTAGCTGACAGTTGGTCGCTTGCTCTGGTTGCATAAATAGACATCTTCATATGCTACTGTATGGTTTTCTTATATTCATGTGTTGTTTAATCACTTACCTCAGAGTTGAGAAGTTTAATTCTGCACCACTTTGCATCTAACAGCTATTTAGCCAGACATCACTCTGCAGTTTTGACTGAAATTTCAGCATTTCATTCATCTTCTATTTCTTTCAGACTTTAACAGAGGATATTGATTGATCACATTAGAATGAGCTTTTTAGCTGCATGTAAACCATCTGTGTGGAGAGTAAAAGAGGAACACAGTGGCAGAAATGCAGTCTCGAAACCATCAGCTATCGTCTGGCAGTGTATCTTTGTAAAAATGTGTCCAGCATGATAGTTGGACGGAAACCAGTGGCCAACACATTGAATGGGAAGTCTTGGCTTGATCTTGTCTCAGATATTGGTTTTCAGACTATACATAGGCTACACCAGAAGCCTGAGGTCATGGGCCTTTTCCATCTAACTGTAGCTGTGGCTTCCCAGCTTGTGTACATTGTATCTGTCTAAAGTTTGTTTACATTTGCCATTATACCTGTCATAATAGAGCAGTTAAGGCTGTAATGGCAAAATTAGTGCATTTTATAGCTCACAAATTCAGGTTTTCATTTTGAACAGTAAATAACAGTGCAGGTTATGTTACACAATATCTAAAAGTTGTTAACATTAGCCCCTGTAATATTATTAGTTATATCAAACCTACTTAAGCTGCTGGAGCAAAGTTTTTGAGTGTACTGAGCTGAACAAATGTGCCTTTTGTTGCTAAAAGTTATAAATTATATATTTGAATTTGTGAAACAAAGGCTACTGGAGTCAGAAAAAGTATTTCTTGGAATGCTTGTGACACCAGCATCATGCCTTTATGGCTGACCTTCTTCTTTTTTTTTTCAATCTTTCAAAGAAGAAAGCCACAGGAGAGTGATTGACAGACAAGCACCGTGGAGCCAGAATTTATTTCAACAACAAGCTGACACATTATGGGAAATCAAACATAGTGGGATGTTATCACAGTGAAATCACTCTATACCACCCACCTTGTTCTCATGCACAGTAGGAGAAAGTGAGTGAGAAAGACAAAACGAGAAGGAGGAGAGGCTTTCTGTTGGACTGTTTATGAGTGAGGGTGCTCAGCTCATCAGCAGGCCCCGAACTCAGCGGGCCGGTGAACGGGCACTTGTCATCTGGAGTGTGAGGCAGCTGGGGTTATCCTCAGAGACACAGCGAGGTGAAGTGGGTGACCATGTTTGAGGTCCGCCCAGCTGTTATTTTCCCCTAATATTCAACAGATGTCTGGGATCTCAGCCCGCTAAGTCCTCGCACATGCAGGGGCAGGGGAATCAAAGCAAAGACCCAGCAGCCGGCTGAGCACCACGACTTACGCACACACTTGCAGCTGTTAGAGGGTGCACACACTCAAACAGCTCTGTGTGTATTAAATCACTGTCATTAACCATTTAGTGAAATGATAGAGGCAATTAAGATCATTCTTGATTTTTGGATAGAGGATCAGTAAGCCATGGGGCTCTGACTTTAACAAAACACAGCTGCTCATGTCATCTCCATACATGGTTTGATTAAAAAATGTTCAAAAGTATAAACGTCTTTTCCACAATGAAGTGACTGAATTCTAGTTCTCTTTAAACATTTACAATTGACTGACTACTTCATGAATATGTAAGACTCTTACACTAAAAATGTTGTCAATTAATCTCCAAAACATTGACCTTAAATATGTTTGTGATGGCAGCGTCCCTTAAAAAAATATTTGTCACACTTCGCCTGTTTATCACCCTGGAAATATAGACCCAGTTCTAATCATTTCAAGCCCCCTTCTCAGCGAGAGAAACTCTACGCTTTCAAAAATCAAGTTAAATAAAAAGCACCACTGTGTTATCCTTGCAGAGGCTTTCGTTTGAGGGCGAAAATAAGAAAGTGGAGAGTTGCTTTGCTCCAAGTGGTCACAAGGGGGTTGAGCATTTCGAGCCCCAGCTCACGCAGCTCGCTTACTTTGGAGAGCGCTTCAGGGAAGGCAACATTAGATATAATGAAACATTCACTGACCGGCCCTCTTTCCAGCCTCCTCTCTCGTTTGCTTCCATAGAGGATACTCTGACTGAAACCTTTCTACAAGTTTGTCCAGCTTAGACCATGCCAGAGCAACATGGCAAGATGTGAGGAGAAACTTGAGTAGTTTGGATTTCGTGTGCTTTTGTAACCAAAGTTTAAAGCTTTGTATCCTATGAGTATGGTGACATTAACCATGTATGCTGCAGTAGTGAGAAAACTACTCTTTCGCCATAAATCATCTTTGCTGCTCTCATTGTAAAAGAAATTTTTCAGCTGCTGACACTTTGAGTGCCTCATGGTTTCCAAAAAGGTAAAAATACAAAGCTAAATATCAGAGATTGATCATTTTTCACATTAAGTGGAGACTATATAGCATAATATCTGTTGAAGTTGATTAAAAATGAAGCATATATTTTTGCAGGAAAAGGGGGAGTATAAAGTATAGTTCATGATATATTTTATGCTGAATTAATGCAAGAGAAGAACTTCTGCTGTTCCTTTTTGCCCCCTTCTCAATTAATGCCGTTTTCCTGGTTTCCGCTGCGGTGCTGCATATGTCCCACACTTGGCCACGGCGCTGGCCGTGGAGACACTCCCAAGTATATAAATTCACTTACTCACTTTGAGACACATTGATTCGTACCCAAATATCCAGTCAACTGTGAAAAAGATAGACTCCACAAATCAAGCCCCAGCACATAACGAGCATTTCTTGCCATCTAAAGAATATATTCATGATTTGGGGACCTTTTATGAGGAAGGTGATGGCAGATTGACACCAGATGTGTCATAAATTATCAGCAGGGAGATGCCAAGCTAAACAGTCCAGCATAAATATACAGTGACTCCAAATATACTGGTCGCTTTAAATTCAAATACTGCTCTTCTGTGCAAGACTCGTTCAAATTACTATGACATTTCTGAATATTCTTAGAAGGACATTTCATACAGAGCCAAATAATTATCACTAAATTCATGTAAATATGAATTTTTGCATTAATGTTTTGTAGCTTTAAAAAGATGTATGCAGTTTGGTTTTTTTCTTTGTCTTAATAAAAAAATAACTTTGATTTGACACAAAATGCTCTAGACCACATTTTCTTGAAATGTGACATAAGTAAAAATGTGATCATTCAGCTTTCAAATGCAAAATTCCTTTGTTTATCTATCATTACAGTAAACTGCATATCTTTGGGAGTTTTGGAGAGTTTGTTAGTCAAAAACAAGTTATGAAGTAGTTTGCTGATATTTTCTGGATAAAATATTAAAGACATTAAATTTTCTTAATTCATTGATAATGTAAATGAGTGTCATTTCCAGCTCTACAATCACTCTGTTGAAAGACTACGTAAAATTGTACACTGTAAAGTATATGGGCAGAACTATAATCAAAATCAAAATGTGAAATTTTTTTAAGGAGGTCATAAATGTTGAGGCAATTTGTACAAAAAGATAAGCTTTCACACATTTTACTG
Organism: Pterophyllum scalare; assembly: GCA_024447675.2. NCBI lineage: Eukaryota > Metazoa > Chordata > Actinopteri > Cichliformes > Cichlidae > Pterophyllum > Pterophyllum scalare. Next base: position 29,055 of record JAMQGT020007464.1, on the reverse strand, counting down.
TAGATCTTGGCTAAATAATGCTTTCGTCTGACCTTTGATTATTCCCTTAGTTACATACTGTAGGTGTAACTGCCTCTAATTTGTTATGTTTACTCTGAGAAAAAGTTGGGCTTTAAACTTGCCCTTGAATTTTTTTTCATCTATTTGAAGACTTAATGTGCATGGCCTTTAATTCTGAAAATATTTGTGTAATTTGATTATGCTAATGGGTGAGGTTAAAAGTGGAGTGACCAACCTAATGTGTTTTCGACCCACTGCTTGTGCATGTAAAAGTGGGTAAACAGTTCAGACGTAAGGTTGTTGATGTTGCGATGGCCATATCTGACTCGCTGCAGTCTCACAAGACCCGGTCATTCCACTTAAGCAAATCCTGTGACTGACCCCAGTGCTCATGAACACAGTTTCAATGTGTGGCGGCACTAATGACGTCTCCCAGCAAGAACGTGTCCCCTTAGTGTGTGTGCCAGACACTACGCAGTGTAAGCGAGTGTGAATGTAAATAAACCCCATTATGCCAGCCATCTCTCCAGCTCCTGTTGCACACTCCACGTAAACACAGAGCTTCCTGCAAAATACTTCTGGTTCTCTCCACACAAAACCAAGTGCTACCGTCCGTGCTGCAAATGGCAACGAAAACAACAATGTCCAATCATGTGCAACCTACTGTTGGTCTGTGGATAAAGTGTGCACAATATTTGTCTAAACACCAACTGAGCCACACGGAATAAGCACCATGCATGGTGCTTGACCTGGGTGAGCACCATGCAAAGTGGTCTACATGAACTAATGAAATGTGACAAACTGTTTCCACACAAACACTGAAGTGTTCTCACCAACACACATGTGCTGTTGATGTGACCATTAGGTCAATTACAACACTAGAGAAATTTGATCTTTTATCTCGCAATAGCTATTAGCAAATACAAAAAGAACTAACAAAAAAAAAACCCTTATGTTTAAGTTTAAAAGTGCAGTAGCAATAATCTGCACTCTGATCCCTTCTCACCTGATATGCATGGGCCCTCTAAATGACAAAAGAAAACAAGTGCTTTTTTTTTTTGCTTTTCTGCTTTCTAAAGGATTCGTGCCCAAGTAAAAGTCCTTTGCTTAACGCATTATTATATTACCACATCTCACTTCCTATACAAACATTCTCGCACTCTGTACTAGTCACCTGAAAATGCCACTGATTGGCCAATATGTGTATTTTTGTAAAGCCTAAAAATAGAGTCCAGAGGAGGTGCGGGAATCTGGTTCCCTCTCAGGCCACTTGAATTACAATAAGCTTAAGTTGTTGTTGCCTATCTCTTTTTCAAGATGAAATTGAGTGCTATGGGTAAATTAGACAAAAAAATTTGTATACATTTGTTTTCTATATTTCATTTTGCTGGCTTTGATTTTCCATCTTTTGTTTTTAACTATCCATCGCAATTTCTAAGTATTGTGTGTAGTTTTGTTTAAGGGCAAACTCACACTAGACAATCAGTACTGTATCTGTGATTGCTGTGCCTGGATATGGTTAAGTGAACCAATCCCTGGCCCTCTTGAAAGGTGGGACCAGATGCAGTTCAGTTGGAATCGGGCACAGGTCACATAGATCCCCTTTGCCTCCTTAGTGACAGCTGCCTCCATAACAAATACAATATGTGAGAGGACAATGTGCCACCGCATTCACAATTAAGAGACGAAATGCATGAAATCCCCAGCTTGTGTTCTGTAACAGCACATTTCAAAAGCCAATGTGTGCATAAAAAAAGAGGAAAGGTGAGCTCTAGAGAGGAGTTGAAATGCTTAGACAAACTGATGCATACTCAGGCCTGGATTGTTAAGGGCAGTTTGCACATGGGCCAGCAGGGAGGGGAAGCAATTGTACTGAAGCCAGATACGAGGCAAACAAGCCTAGTGTGAGTACACCCAAAGGGTAGGGCTTTTTGCCTTAACCTAACCATCCTAAAGATTCAAGTTGCATTCAGACTGCCTCTACAGAACCACTACAGCTTGTCTGTACTACAAGAAAGTAACATAATATGCCAGGGGAAAGCTACATCTCACTCCTAACCACAGAAGTGTTACCAAAGGAGTAACTGTCCCAGAACCCCAGACTCTCCGGAGCCCCAAAGCCCAGCGGTTCACAGTGTGGAAACTAATTGGCTTAGCTGATTAATATAAATTTGTAAATTTTCTTGTGGCGGTTACTGCTTTGGTAGCTGATATTGAGGCCCTGACTAGAACTCAGAAGATTCTTAAATTTATTCAAAAACTTAATGAGCAAAGGAGGCCCGTTAGGTGCCCACATCTCATGTTTGTGCCATAGGGAATTCTTGGAGGTTAATACTTGTTGCATAATTGGCAAAACAAATGGCTAACATAATTTCTATGATAGAGCACAAATCTTTGGCTTTGCACCAAATAATCAATTGTGTGGGCTGATGACGTGTGGACTAAATCCAACTATTAATTTGCAGTGTAACATTTGGGGTTGCACAGCCTACAGAGGTTTTAATAATCAAGTACACGGTACGAGTGCACGCATTGATGTGCAGACCATCCACAAAAAACAGAGGAGGAGATTCTTGTGGTAGCCGGTTATTCTATAAAGACAGTGGCTCTGACAGGACCACCAAGGCCCTCTGTTTATTGTATGAGAAAGTGTTTTGGTAGACATAAGCTCTGCACTGCTCTTAAAGATGTTGAAGGTAGATGATGGAGGCAGGTCTGTACAGAGGAAGAAAAGGACAGAGAAAAAGAAAGTGGATAAGGTGGAAGAGCATGCATGAGGAGAGGAGAATGACTTTAGGGGTTTGGGTGCTGGTAGTGTTTCAGGCCAAGAGGGCACATGGGAGCAGTGACCTAAGGATGGATCCCGGCCGACCCCCTTCGAGGTGTCAATGTTATGACATGTGTACTGCTCCACTGTTTTCTTTCACAACAAGAGCACTTCATCTTCTAGGGTGGCCCAGCCTCATAAAAAAAAAAAGCTTGATTTACATCAGACCATCCACCTTCTCCTCTTCCTGTTACACTTACGCTTCACTTCCTGTGGACCCAAGCTTAACCGTCAGAGGTGATAAATAATGGCAGAATGGAGTGGGGAAAAGTATCATTCCCACTCCAATGCACAGCCAAAAGCAGACCACTTTTTCTTCTTTTGATCCCTTTGGTCACAATGGTCTCAGTATTAAAAAGTGGAGGGTTAATGTTGTAGATGGAGGACAGTTGGAATGTGTTGTCAGTTGTGCTTTGTTATATCTCCCGTGACTGTTTCTCGGATGTAAATCACGATGAGTACATTGTTAAACCAGTAATGATGACTCACAGTAAAAAAAAATTAAAAAAAAGAAAGAAAGAAAGAAAACAGACTTGCTTGATATGGAATCACAGCAACATGACCAGAATAAATACAACATGGAGGGAATTTTAGCTGTCCATTTTCTTTTCCACACAGAGAAGAATACTGCATATGGAAAACATGATGTTGGCTAATAAATATCATATGTTGTCTTCAAAGTGAAGATGACTGCGGTTGTCAGTGAGGTTTTAGGACATGATACCCATTGTCATGTGTAATGACTCATAAGGATTCATTCAGATTTATAGTGCTCTGCACGATGTTAGAACATCATACTGGGTCCTACATTTGTCTTGATCAAAGTCATGACTGCTGGGCCTATAGCGTATATACACTCTGTATATACCTTCAAATAGGATCCTCTTAACAAATCCTCTAAAGTTTAAGCAAGAAAAAAACTCCTAGGTACGCCTACTTGTTCAAAAAAACTGCTCAAAAAAATAAAGGGAACACTTAAATAACACATCCTAGATCTGAATGAATGAAATATTCTCATTGAATACTTTGTTCTGTACAAAGTTGAATGTGCTGACAACAAAATCACACAAAAATCATCAATGGAAATCAAATTTATTAACCAATGGAGGCCTGGATTTGGAGTCACACACAAAATTAAAGTGGAAAAACACACTACAGGCTGATCCAACTTTGATGTAATGTCCTTAAAACAAGGCTCAGTATTGTGTGTGGCCTCCACGTGCCTGTATGACCTCCCTACAATGCCTGGGCATGCTCCTGATGAGGTAACGGATGGTCTCCTGAGGGATCTCCTCCCAGACCTGGACTAAAACATCCGCCAACTCCTGGACAGTCTGTGGTGCAATGGTGGATGGAGCGAGACATGATGTCCCAGATGTGCTCAATCGGATTCAGGTCTGGGGAACGGGCGGGCCAGTCCATAGCTTCTCGGCCTTCATCTTACAGGAACTGCTGACACACTCCAGCCACATGAGGTCTAGCATTGTCCTGCATTAGGAGGAACCCAGGGCCAACCGCACCAGCATATGGTCTCACAAGGGGTCTGAGGATCTCATCTCAGTACCTAATGGCAGTCATGCTACCTCTGGCGAGCACATGGAGGGCTGTGTGGCCCTCCAAAGAAATGCCACCCCACACCATTACTGACCCACTGCCAAACCAGTCATGCTGAAGGATGTTGCAGCCAGCAGATCGCTCTCCACGGCGTCTCCAGACTCTGTCATGTCTGTCACATGTGCTCAGTGTGAACCTGCTTTCATCTGTGAAGAGCACAGGGCACCAGTGGCGAATTTGCCAATCCTGGTGTTCTGTGGCAAATGCCAAGCTTTTAGGGTATGTCTCCACCAGCTTTGCAAATCTAGTGACTGAAATTTGTGCCTGTTCTTCTTTGCAAAACAGCTCAAGCTCAGTCAGATTAGATGGAGAGCATTTGTGAACAGCAGTTTTCAGATCTGACCACAAATTCTCAATTGGGTTTAGGTCTGGAATTTGACTGGGCGATTCTAACATATGAATATGTTTTGTTTTAAACCAGTCCATTGTAGCCCTGGCTTTATGTTTAGGGTGGTTGTCCTGCTGGAAGGTGAACCTCCACCCCAGTCTCAAGTCTTTTGCAGACTCCAACAGGTTCTCTTCCAAGATTGCCCTGTATTTGGCTCCATCCATCTCCCCATCAACTCTGACCAACGTCCCTGTCCCTGCTGAAGAGAAGCAGCCCCAGAGCATGATGCTGCCACCACCATATTTGACAGTGGGGATGGTGTGTTCAGAGTGATGTGCAGTGTTAATTCTCCGCCACATGTAACGTTTTGCATTTTGGCCTAAAAGTTCAATTTTGGTCTCATGTGACCAAAGCACCTTGTTCCACATGTTTGCTGTGTCCCCAACATGGCTTCTGGCAAACTGCAAACAGGACTTTTTATGGTTTTCTTTTGACAATGGCTTTCTTCTTGCCACTCTCCCATAAAGACCACACTTGTGCAGTGCACGACTAATAGTTGTCCACCTGAGCTGTGGATCTCTGCATTTCGTCCAGAGTCACCGTGGGCCTCTTGGCTGCATCTCTGATCAGTGCTCTCCTTGTTCGGCCTGTAAGTTTAGGTCGACGGCCTTGTCTTGGTAGGTTTACAGCTGTGCCAACCTTATTCCTGACCTGTCTGGTGTGTTCTTTGGACTTCCTGATGCTGTTTACACCCCAATATTCTCTTAACCAACCTCTGAGGCCATCTTGGAACAGCTGTATTTGTACTGTGATTAGATTACACACAGGTGGACTCTTTTTAGTCATTAGCAGTCATCAGGCAACTTCTGAATGCAATTGGTTGCACTCAGAGAAAAGGGGGCTAAATACTTTTCAGTTTTTTATTTGTAAAAAATGTTTTGAATCAGCCTAAAAGGACTTTATCCTCATGGCGTGATCAAGTTTGACCTTTAAAAAACATTGCCATACAAGCCATGTTCAGGCACTTAGAAAGCCAACACCTGACAAAAAAAAAAAAAAAAAGAGGGAGAGAGATTCTATAACCCCTACAAATAACACTTAAAACACTGATTCTGATCTGCTCCTATTCAAATCCTTATATTTAAAAAAAATTGTCAGCCTCTTCCAAAGTGACTCACAATAGTTTTCAGATCTACTACGCCTATAGTTAAGTTTCAGTTACTTTTAGGCTACTTGGTAAAGGTCAGGAACAAAATTGCCCTCGTCGTTAAAAGAAACCAATGTTGACTTCTGGTACAACCACAGTTTTCAAAGTCGTAGTGACACACTTTTTACAGCCACCCATCCACCCCAGCATTGCCTCTTAGGATTCCATAAGGTCACGCTGTAGACAGTCAGTAATTACATGCAGTCGCTTGTCAGGAAAATACCATGGTCCCTTTAATGTTCTTCAAATGATTATGCACATTTAAACATCTGGAACTGTATCTCTTTACATACTTGGACAAACATGAGATAGGATAGAGGATATCTAGTAAGTGGACCACAATAAGAAATAACCTAAAAACCACTTTCTGCTGATAAACAAAGGGAGAAACACAGGGAGATGTTAAAGTTTTATCTTTCTTTTAGTTTATTTGCCAACACTTACCTGTAGTAAATAATATTTTGACCACATGGGGGTTGCAGAAGACACAACACTGCCATATTTTTGAAAACGGTTTAGGTAGAGTCATCCGTTGACACATCCAGCATATATAGGATGTCAGATGTCTATGTTCTTCATCCTTTGAGCTCTGCGTTGGTCTCCATCAGTTCCTAAGAGAAGTATCAGACTTTCTGGCTGCTAAGTGTGTTCATCAGCTAGTTGTTAACTTTGGCTCTATGTTGTTCTGGGCTGGGCATGCAACATAGAGTTGGTTTTTACGTTTTTTGCTGGAAACAGCTGTCGGTTGTAGCCAAAAATGTTGACGCGACGGCAAGAGCAGAAGGGGAGAGCGATCACCCTTTTAATGCTGCAGATAAAACCAAAACACTGAATAAATTAGAGCTGAGAGGAACTACAGAGATTCTCCATCTCTGTATTGCACATAGTCATTTGAACAATTGTCAGTACAAACATTTTCCATTTAAGTACCTTTAATTTTTTATGAGTCACTTCTGGCGGTACTGCTCAGCTGGAAACCTCAGCCCCCGTGCCGCTGCTTTTATTATTTTGACTAATTTGTGGTCATTGTGTGTCTGAGTCTGCCTTGAGTTCTGAAGAGCTTCGAGTCCACATCCTGCTGCTTTTTTTTTTTTTTTTAATGTGTTCATGGGAAAATACAGCCTATAGTTGTGACTATGGTAGTATTTGACTGTTTAATTTGTGTACATAACAGTTTTTTAATATGTGGTTTCTGTCTTTTATTGTATTTTTTTCCTTTTTATATACACTTACTTGATGTAAAGTGTTAGGGGTGCAAATTGTTTGTGTCTGTTCTGCACCTACTGTACAGTATACTGTATGGTGTCGTTTGAAATTAAGAGTCTGTTTTGCAAGAGTGCCCTAGGCTGTCATACGCAGCTTTAACTTAACATGTTTTTCAGTGGTGGGAGAAACTTAAGCCCTGCCCAGGTTTGAATCCAGTATCCTCTTACAATGATGCAAGAGACATTTAAAGCACTAAGCACTGATCCACTGTGCTGCCATCGTTTTTCAATCTGAGACAATAAAGTATCTTATGTCCTATCTTAATTTTTAAGTTTTATTTAAATTTCATGCACCTTCTTTGAACTGGGGTGAAGGAAGAAAGCTGGGCAAAGGTATCTTATAGCTAGAAAAAACTGGGGGGGAGTGTTAACTAATCCCTTAATATTTCCTCAATACATCCTAGGAGCAATTTTTAAAGCAGCTCTATTAAGGTACCGATCCTATGATGAGGTCTGCAACATTTGTATTGGACGTTCGTAAAGGATTTGTATGGTCACTTTCTCCATACTCCCTCAAAACAAATATCTCATCCTTTCCTCTCACTGAATCCACCCACCTATCTCTGTCTCTGACACTGACAGCATTATTTAAACGTGGCCACTGTCAGCACGAACATGAGGTCGCCCTTTTAATCAGCTTACGGTTCACAGGGCCTCCGGCGCCAGTGAAAGAAACACCCTCTCATCTTGTGGCACAAATAGGGAAGCCCTTATGCCCTGTTGCCATTGCCAATATATCCGAACCATGATGATGTTCCCACACAAATATTCCATGTTTAACACAGCATCCAAGACTCACAGTGTATGAATGGAAGAGGAAACCTGTGTTCTATCACTCTTAAAAGGCAGCCGGCTTAAAGTAAACGAGAAAAAGTCTCTTGACGCACCCCACCACGAAGGGTAGAGCTCTTAACACCCCTTCATGTTTGAGTATTTCTTCCCCGGACTGTCCACATCTTTCTTTCTTTTTTTAACTTATGACGTTATATTTTACCTACACGAGGCAGGCTCTGATTCCAAAGATAATTGAAGTGTTAATTTTAATGGTCATTTCCATTTCACTAATTAAAGCAAACATCACCTCAAGGACCTCTTGAAGCAGTCCCACAACATCCCCAAGTGTTTCTTAAATATGTGTAATATATGCGCTGAAGTATCTTATAAATGAGGTTTTCTTTTCTAAGTGTCCCAGTATATTTTTGTATGTCAAAGGGCATGATTGACTGCACAGAAAAAGAAAACAACTTAATGTGTGTGATGGTCAAGAGTTTAGGTATTTATTCAAATTTGTCAATAAAAAAAGGTGCTTGAATGTGACTTTTATCGTGCCCGTTGAACTTTTCCTGAAAATATGTAAATGCGTAAGTGCATAATTAGAGTGTAAGAGAAGTATAAACATCTTGAATTATTAAAACGAGTTCAGCTGCTGCAGCTACATTCATCAAAAGTTTGTTCCTACGGAGGAAAAAAGCTTGTTTGCAAATTTAAAGTCTTTCAAATCAAAACATAAGCACAGCAAAAATAAAAGGGGGGGTCATCAATGTTTGAAATTTGCATGCTTTTTTAGCATGGCAGAAATAAAGAACATGTAATTAAATTAAATATTTAAATAATTGACTCCATCTCAGCAGGCACAGCTCACTCAGTAAACCAGGGCCCTGTTCATAGCAAACTAATTCAACACCTACATCAAACCCCAAATAATCTAAGACCCATCACTTCTTATTATCATTAAGTGCCCTATCTCTCTAATCTGAAACAAAATATCCCATTTAGTCGGTGGTTTGTTGAAAACCTGGCAACAGATACACGTTTATTTATGCATCAAATGTGGCAGGTCCAGCTCACAGCTGGGTGCATTTCATTCTATCAAAAGCTCCTTTTTCAGTCTTTTTTTCTCCTCCTTTTCAAATTCATTTTCACATCCACACTGTGTACATGGTGTGTGTGTGTGTGTGTGTGTGTGTGTGCGCGCGCGCGCGTGTGTGTGCGCACGTGTGTGCGCGCACGCACATTGGAAAAAAAACATTACTGTAAATGACCATCACATGGTGTTTTCATTTTACCCCAAAAACAGACACACTCAGTGAGGCTCACATTTGTCTTGTCAAAATATATGATTGGCCGATATTTCAAAACATCAGCTTCAAATGTCAATATGCACTGTAACACAAACCGTGAAGTGACTACATGTAGCTGCTGGACAACAGCCCACTTTGAGAAAGTGGTCAAGTGGGTGAAGAAGCATTTCCAAGTTTTCATTTTTAAGTTCAACTTCAAATTCTTGCAAAACCAAGTCACCCTGCAGTGATAATGAGATAACTTTCTTCTTAGGATTTAGCACCTTCGGCTCCTGAAAACTTTAAACTGAACATGCGCGCAAACCTAATACGATGCTCATAATATCGCATGCTTAATAACCTTTGTAAAGTTATTTAAATAATCCGAAAATGCAGTCATGTTCAATAAATGCTGACAAGAGAACGCTAAAGAAAAATGACCTCATGTCTGCTGGCTTATTAGATTCGAGCAGCATGGGACTCCATTGCAGAGAATCATGGTTTCCCTCTCTGTTTTGACAGGGAGAGTTATGTCTCACAGGCACCAGATTCACCACCAAGCCTCGTAAGCTTGTGGAGAACTTTTAGGGCGCCACGGGGGCCTCTTGACCTAAGAGGAAGTTGGGAGAATAAAAGGTGACAAATTGGTTTGTAACTAAACAAAGACATATGCAGACACCCCCATGCTGAAACATAACTGATTATAAAAATACTTGTTGGCAAAGGTGAGGAACTGTCAGGAAATAATTCATTTTGCTACTTTCTTTTAATATTTATGCCAACCTTTGGACCACTGCCACTCCAATTACAGGAAATGTAAGAGAAGTAGGTCTCCCTACACCAGCCTATGATGAATGGAGCACTATGTGGGGGGAAAACCAGCATGCTCGTTTTAGAGATGCAAAAAACTGACCAAAAGTCTTTTTATAAGGCAATAAATGAGAGGCGGTGAATTCAGATTTGTGTCCTTTTTGGTGCAAGGCAGCGAGAAGGGCCCAATTATGTGACGGGTCACAGAACGTGGAGGCAGCGATCGCATGCGGTAAAAGGAGTCAAGGCAACTTGTGCACTGTGGTTGGCAAAAGGTGCCACTTCTGGTCCATCCCAAGCCCCCTCACCACAGTATTCAATTCATGACGCCTAGGCTCTGAGAGTCCCTCTTGGGATGAATGAGCACGTGCCTCCCTTCACGTAATTAGAAGTTTCCCCCCCCCAGCCCAGATACTTATTTCTCTATCATCCATCATGGAGGTTGTTTCCCTACTTTTCAACTCTCTTCACTGTAAGTCTTACTTAACAAGTATGCCTTTATAAAATATTTCATGCTCCAACACCAACTTTTCTTCAGGTGATTTCAGTACAGTGGACGTATTGAATGTAAATGGCAGCGTGCATGAAGATATCTTCACACACAGTCACACAGACAAACAGACTAAACTCCAAAATAAAGTGAAACCTGCCATTGATATCCTCCCTCAACCGGTACCTTGTCTGTTTCCTTGCCCTCGGGAGCTAGGATAAGAATGTGGCCTGTCATTTCATCAACCGATCACCTTGGTGGTCTCCGGCAAAGTTGCTGTCAGGGAATCCCCTGGTGTGCTGCTGACCTCCTCCTCCTCGAGCCTCCCCACTCATCTGCTGGAAGTGAAACAGGCCGCGCTGCCTCGGCTGGTCCTCCTGGCTGATGAAACCTGAGCAGGTTGCTCACTTTGATGTGAGGGCAGGCAGGAAGGAGTGCCTCGTGGTAAACTCATTATCATGGAAAAGCAGTTTTGTCACGCTGCTGCTGGTACAGAATATGTTGATTCATAATAGATGAATCTTTATAAAGGTTTATTCCAACTTGGCTCTTATTTTCACCATCACTGTAATTGTGTCGTTGGCTTCAGCTGGTTAGTATATTTGTTTCTTCATTATTTATGTGATAAGTCAATTCTTACCTATATGAAATCTCATAAAAGAGGCCTATCATTACCATTTCTGCCACCAGCTTTTAATCTGGAGATACTGACTATAGAATTGTATATGTCTGTGATCTGAAAAGCAGCCATACTTTTGTACAGGGTTTAAATGGCTTTATTAAATGAAAAAAAAATGTTTTATTGGATTTTATAGAATAGAAAAGTTGGTACACTTTCTCTTACATTTATATTGATCCTAAAGTAGGATGGTATTTTCTCTGACTCTGGCACTGCCTCCTCTGTGTGTTAGATTAGTGTAATCTATAATCTATAGGAAAATAACTGCATGTGCATGTGTCTTTATGTCAATTGTCTCCACAACAAAGCTATTTTCTAGCACAGTAATTGTCTAGATAACATATCTACATCTTTGCAGAATTCTGTGAGGGGGGTTTGGGCACAGGTCAAACATTAGTTGGTGCATTTGCTGCAAAAGCAATTTATTTCTTTTCTTAACGGGCTGCCCAGAGTCTCATATTTCAAGACTTCATACTTGGGAAAGAAATGTCCAGGTAGCTATAACAATTTAAACTTTAATCCCATTTAGTGTTTATGTACTTTCTCATTGGCCTAGAAACTATCCGTGTGTGTGGGTGTGTGTGTGGGTGTTAGAGAGAGAGCAGGGAGAGTAGCCAAGGATCTGGCAGGTCACAAAGGCGGCTTTGTAAAGTACGTTAATGAGTGTTTTGTGAATGTCTCTTGATGCTCTGCAGCTCTGCAACACCTCCACAGCGCATCAGTTCAAGAGTGTGTGTGTGTGTGCAGCATGTGTGAGTGGTGTTTGTAGGTATTTATAACTATTTATATCGTCTTTTAAGCAGTGATTTATAATGTTTGTTCACTGTTTAAGATTTGGTGGTTTTGGGGGTGCATGGAAGTTGGTGGGTTTTTTTAAGTTGATTTTTTTTTTCAGTATATATGCCTAGGGTAAAATACTATGGAAACAACACAGATTGAACCGACGTGCACACAGTTCCTTTCACGCTGCACATCTCCTCTACTCCTGTGGTCAAGTACCTTGCAGTTATTATAGCTTATTTGTTCAAGTGGTGAGGAAATATTAAATATCACAAGTTCTCTGCTGAGACTGGGCAATAATTATCAACAGATGTCTGCCAGTTGGGCAAATTGCATTTGCACATTAGTGTGGGTATGTGCACGTACGTTTATGTGTGTATCGGCGCGTGTGTGTGCGTGGTGGCATGCTGGACAGAGACTGAGGTGCATGAAAATGGAGAGGTTGTGTCATCATGAAGCTGATTGAAGGTTCCCACTACATCTGTGCTTATAAGAAGAGGAAGAGGAGGAATAAATGAGATGGAAAGTTTGGAGCAAAGAGGCTCTGAGTGGCAGCCATTGGACGCCCGGGGCGACCAATAGTTGGCCGTGCTATGTAGGATCAGTGTGAAATTAACAACTCAATTTTTTCCACTTTGGACATTATCTTAACCTTTCCTGGGTAAGTCGGATGACTAATGTGAACCGTGTGTCAGGCTGATGTGGATTCCTCACCTCCAGAATGGAGAGACAAACATTTCAGGACATTTGAAGAGCAAATTATTGTGAATCACCTTGTATTTTTGTGGCACATTCTTGACTTTTATAACACAATTTTTGCCCCTTCTCATACCTCTCATAATTGTGTAACATTGGTTGCACAGATTTTGTTTAACCACTTTTCATGCTATGAATTTTAAAATATCAGGACTAGTGTATCTGCTGCTACAACCCACCAGTTGGAATACAAAATAAAAGTTGCACGATGTTAACATTCACCAGACTTTCATCACACCTTCATCTATTGAGCTACAATCAAATTGATAAAAAGCCATACTTTAATCTTAGATGGCATAATGTCTTATTTCTTGTCCTCTAAAGAAAATAGCTTCTTAACTTTAAGCTTCTAACTTGGACTACTTTGGACAACATAGACAATAAACATTGCGAGTTACTTCACTGTCTTACCTTCGTCCATGGCTGCTTGAGCTGATGGCACCCAGTCATTACAGTGCTTGTGATTCTACCAGGCTTTCTGCTCTGTGTCTCAAGAAGTAGCATCGGGTCAGTTTTTTTTACAGAAGCGGTGTCAAATTGTCCAAAACATATGAGGAGGGCAGGAAGTCAGACACAGGACGAACAAAAAGAATCTGGTAATGTTCAAAATAAAAGACCCTGTGCAGGCTCTAAAAGCTATGACAAGGAACTGTGAACAATATTGCAGCATAAAAGACATGAACCCAGCAGCTTCTACAACAAAAGTCCAGAACATGGACCAGACAATCCAAGCTTCCCACAGAATGCTGCCAAAGCTCTGCTGGAGGTGAGAACTGAAGATCTTGCAGACTGGGGCCTCTGCCAGATGCTCTGAACCCATCCTCGCTACACATTTGGGTACACCTGGCCTGTCCAGCATCCTCCCCCCATCTGAGCCATCTCACCATCAGGTGGTGGTCAGTTAACAGCTCTGCACCTCTCTGTACCTGAGTGTCCAAGACATATGTCCACAGGTCTGCTGATACAATTACAAAATTGATCATTGGCCTGTGACCTAGGGTGTCCTGTGCCAAGTACACTTATGGACATCCTTATGCTTGAACATTGTGTTTGCTATGAACAAACCGTGGTTAGCACAGAGGTCCAGCACCAAAACACATCTCGGGTTCAGATTAGGCAGGTTGTTAGTCACAGTCACCCCCCCCCCCCACTATAGCACACTGTCATTGCCCACGTGAGCACTTAAATCCCCCAGCCGAACAGTGAAGTGCCCAGCAGGGGCACTTTCAAGCACTCCACCCAGGGACTCCAAAAAGGCTGGGTACAATGAACTTTTTTTTGGTGCATAAGCATAAATGACAGTCAGGAGCCATCCTCTGAACTGAAGTAAACCACTTACCACCGGGCAAAAACCCAACTTACAGGCGCCAAATCAGTGGTATACAAGTATATCCACCCCTGCCTGCCGCTTCTCACCAAGGGCAACTCCACAGTGATAGTCCAGCCACTATCTAGGAGACTAGTTCAAGCCCTCAAGCTGTTCACTGAGTCAAGCTCAACTATATCTAGCCAGTACTTCTCAACCACAAGCACTAACTCAGGCTTCTTCTCCACCAGAGAGGTGACATTCCATGTTCCTAAAGCCAGATTTGTCAACCAGGGGATCAGATTCTCGGGACCGCCACCTCTGACCACAACCCAGTTCACAAGCCACCAAACTGCTCTGCAAGTGGTGGGCTCCGCAGGAGGGTGGGCCCATGTGTTGCTTTTGGGCTATGCCCAGTTGGGCCCCGTGGGCTAAGGCCCAACCACAAAGTGTTCTCTGGCAAGCAACCCTCACCCAGACCTGGCTCCAAGGTGGGGCCCCGTTAACCCTATCCCAGGCAGGGTAACCATTTCCCTGATTTCTCCTTCATCATAGGGGTTCTGGATCACCCTTAGTGACCTAGATCTGATTTTTTTTTGTTTTTGGGAGACCCATCCAGGATCAAATTGCCCTGACAAGATAAGTCCTGGAATCATGCAGCAACACAAACTACTTCACCATGACAAGATGTCGATTCATGAAGTGGAGCAAAAAGGCTAACAAATTAGTTCTTTCATTTCATTCTTTATTTCTACTATTCTATTCTTTATTGTTTCTAAAATCCACTGACGTGTTAAAGTCTGGCTTTTTCTTACACAGTGCGTCATTGAGGTTTAGATAGTTAGCTTGTCTGTGTGGAGGTCAGAGGTCGCCAGGGCTCAGAGAAATTAGTGGTGAATGACAGGAAGATCCCCCACATTTTCTCCACACGTTCCACCCAAAACACTGACCTCTCTTGTCCCCCGTGGGTGCTCATCCACCACAAGCATTAGCCACTTAAAAAAGAAACTCTACACCTAAAGAAGCACATGCGACCATGTGCCAAATTACATTAAGAGGTGACACTGGCCTAAACATGTGTCTCTCTTTCTTTCACTCTTACCCTTTTCTTTAATCTCCTTCAGACTGATAAACGGACTGTTATGCTTGCTGATCCTGCCTAACTCAATTAGAAGTTCAAAGATGGACAAATTGGCACCAGACACCCGGCCATCAGTGCAAAAGATGAGGCATCATCAGAGTCAGTGCAGAACAGAGCTGCAACGTGCCTGAAATTATCACTTACCAAGCTACTAATTAATTGTCTTGTGGAACAGTTTACTTTTAATGACTTACAATTCATTAATATACAATTTGTAAGAACAACTTTTTAATTCAGCTTTAATTCAGCAGCTTTTAACATTATAAGTAATCAATTACTAACTGTAGTTAGCACTGTTTGTGCTTGTTGCCCTTGCAAATTGCAGTGCACCCCAAAAGTGATGTGCCTATTGCTGGTGTGTGCTGCGCTTTAGTCTAGTTTTACCTGGTTGTCTACCTGTCAAATGTTGTAATTTGGTGCGAGTAGCGTGGCCAGGTTGAAGACATGAGTCTACAACTATGTCAGTCTGTACTGCTGTTTCAATAATATAACCATACAGGTAGATCAGATATTCCCAGATTACAGAGACTGAAATGCTGCAACATCTTGAAAAATACACATATATATATATATATATATATATATATATATATATATATATATATATATATATATATATATATATATATATATATATATATATATATATATATATATATATATATATATATATATATATATAAGACTTTATAGAGAAAAACTGAGGGGAGGAAAAAACTCTGCAACTGCTTTGCTTCCAGTTTCAGCTTCTTTTATTCCGATACCAGACCTGATGTGGAGATTATTTGAGTGGCAATACCTGATATTCAGCAAGTACAGTGTGCCTCAAGTGCCAGTATAAATGGGTACTTTACAGCTTAATAATTAAGTGAAGTCAAAAAACTAAAAATAAATAAATAAATAGTTGCCATCATGGTTTTGTCAAAGCTTTCGCACAAAAAGTCCCAACAGAAGCTCTCTAAATGAATTAGGTTCATAAATTTTGACATGGTAGGATCAAAACATAGCCGCTTTCCTCCCAGGAAACCTTTTCCTCTACTGAATTTGAAAAAATGTCCTTCCATGGAATGGAAGTACTGCGCTGCTGCATCTTATGAGGGGAAAAATGTACAGAATCCCTTTAATTGTCTTTTTCCTGCTCATCTCTGAGCTCCTCCATCTTCGCATGTGTAGATGCAACACAAAGCATGCTGTGTTGAACTTCTGCCTGTCCTCTGAGAGCAAGCCTTGCTTTCTTAGCTGGAGAACATAAGTGCTGACCCCAAGACAGAACTCTTTCTCCCCTACTGTGAGTGACAGCCCAGCTTGAAATGTGGACACAGGACCTTGTTGCCCCCAATGGGAGGTAAGGGGCACGCTCCCTCACAACACTGCAGTCTGGGTGGGCTCAATCACAGAGGACATCTTCCGCTGGTGGTACAGTACATGCAAACATCTCAAAAGTGAATCAGTATATTATGTTACAGTGACAGCGCCTACTATTCAGCCTGCAGGTTTTGCTTATGGAAAAAAAAAAATTCTAACCTACTCTCTTTAAAATTAGCTGTGCCGATTGAATTTCTTGTTTCTTTGCTCTGCAGATTAAACCGGGTTTGTAAAACAAGAACATTAAATAATCAAGCGTCGATTTTGGCCGTTGAAGAGGAGCTCTACACACAACTCCACCAATCCATAACATTGTATGAAACTCAAACTGACTCACCCAATGCCTGGCTTTTTAAAACAAGCTCACTCTCCGGCCAAAATCATTAGTAAAGTAATCCATCAGCCTAACCCTGACTCACTGACCCAAACCACAATGTCAGCCAATACAGATGGAGCTATTCACTGTTCACAAAGTAACACAGACCTTATCTGTCAGCATCAGGAGTGGATGAACATGCAGATAGCAGAAAATGAGTGATAACAGACAAAGCCTCAAAGAAACAAAGTCTAATATCCGTATTTTCTCTGACAAAGAGCACAGTTCCATGAGATTAAAGCTCTGTACTGGTGTGACAACATGTTACAAAACTCTCGAACCCTTTCTCCTGCTTCTCTTTTGGACTTTGGGCCACTCGAGGAAACGGCGGTTACACTAAACCGGGTTTTCTTTGGCCAGAACAGAAGAGACTCACTACACACCAACCACTTATTACACCAGATGCCAGTCATGGTCTGCTGATGTTTTTGTAGAACAGTTTGGTGAAATGTCAGTCTTCTTCAGTCCCCCTCCTTTCAGTGGATATAGATGCTCAAAAATTAGCCACTTTGTTAGCCCTTGAATCTCACATGTCTACTGAATGTGTGTGATTCATTGGCATATAGCTCAGCCAGCGTGATACATTCACAGTCCAGGTCGGCTCTGCCAAGATATGACATGGAAAAGCTTTTATAATATGAGTTTAATGGAGTCTGTGATGAAAGTATTGTTGGCTAAAAAAATGAAAGATATAATGTATAAGATTTAATGATGGAAATAAGTTGTTTTATAACCCAACAGGCTGCAGACTGTAGGTATTTAAAGTGGGAGGAAAAACTGCACTCTGCATCTCGCCAAGTATGAAGCTGTGTGGTGTACAAACAAATAAGCCCAAACAAGTCCAAATAAAGCAAAGTACTTTGGCTCCATTTATATAACTGGGCCTCTTACAGTTGGACTGGCCTCCTCTCTTTGACTTCCTTTGATGCGTCCAGCTCTGTGGTGCAGTCAGATCCCATCAGACAGGCAGACATAACGTAGATACAGTGCACCTGAGCTACTCAAACCACCACAGAGAGCAAGTGGGGAGATGTACTGGTATGCAGGAAAAACCAGCTCTATTTCAAGCCCTTCAAAATCGCTGAGAGGGTTTCCTTGTAATCCCATCCTTCATATTTACTCCCTCCCAAAAAACATTCGCAAGGGCCCTGAGCCCACCCCCTCTCCAAACAAGCTCTCTGGATCTGAATCAAACATCTCAATAAAAAGAGGGGGGGTAAAAAGGGGCCTCACCTCGCTGATCAGTGCTCACACATCAGCAGAGGGCAAGTACTCCTTCACTAATACATGTGATGTTGCTTTTCAGATTTTGGCAAATCACTTTGTTCAGAGCAGGAGGCCTGCCTCTGCATCCTCTGGGTCCAGCCAGCTCAGCAGCCCGTCAGCCAGTCAGACTCTTAAAGAGGTATTTAAATGTGTGCCTGCAGCAATGCGCTCACTCAATGACCTCTTTATTTGTTAAAATAGATTATTTTAAATAAATTACAGAGCACTTTCACTGAATAAACAGAGACTTTGGGGCTGCGGCATGCATTACATACTTACCGCAGCCACAGAGATCCTAAATGACTAGTGAGCTGTGTAATCGCCTTTGATTTCACTGATAGGACTCTGATTCTTTGGGTGAAAGAGATGGAGCCATTGAGGAATCTGAAAGGCAACACCACTAAATGGAGGAGGGGGGGGTCTCATGTGGGGAATATGAACTTATGATGTTTCTAACCCCGCCATGTCGACGGAGGAGTCCATTAGAGGAACAGAGGGGAGCTTGAGGGAGTCCTGTCATGTCTTCCCATGGCAGCCTGAGAGGTTTAACACTCCTTCAGCATGCGCCTGGGCCATGCAAGCGACACTACCCTGAGTGAAGGGGGGGGGGAACTGAGGGGAAAAGATTCAGACCTCACATTCTCTTCCTCTCTTAACCTTTCATTTCTTTTGTTCTGACCAGTCATTTAATCACATCCGAGGTTAAAGCTGCTCCGGATGATTGAGAGGATTTTCCGTCACCACATCGGCCACACAAATTCATCATCGGAAGAAAAGTATTTTATGTAATTCGAGGCCAGTCCCAGCCTCCCGCTCCTTGGTTGTCAAATTAGTTAATTTCCCCACGTGTTCTTGGTATGCAGCCTGTTTTTAAAAAGTGTTATGCAAAAGGTGAGAAATCCACGCCCTCACTCTGTTCTATGTCTGTTTGCAGCTAATTTGCTGTGGCAGGGCCTAGTTATGCCTGGATTACTGTTGCCCAGAGAGAAATCTAGAATAATAGAATGACAGGGAAAATGCTGGCAGACCAAAGAAGAGAAACCATGAAGAAATTAGGTTTGATTAACCTTATGAGTGCTTGTTTCAATTCTCACTGGTCTATTTATTTTTGAACATGTGGTCAGCATTCCTTCAGCTGCACATTTCCCGGCACGTCTATTACATCTAATCTGTAAGTGGCTCCAAAAAAAATGAAAAATGAAAAGAGTTGCGTGCATGTGCACATACGTCATGCATGCAATTTCGAAAATTGACATTTGAAAAGGTAATATGGCCCTGACTGTTATTCCTCAGTGGTGCACAGATTAATATTAATATAAAGTCAGCAGAAAAACTGTCCTTCTTTCCTCTGTACTGCATGTAATGCAATAAATCTTTGCGATAGAGGATGTATTATTTATTTGTCATAAATACAGTGTCATTATTCATTAGTCTGCTGGAAATTATGCAGCAAAAGTTTAAATTATGATGTGACACATTTAAAATGTTTCATCTGACCAGTAAAAACCCTCTGCTAAGTCTAATTTAAGCCAAAGAAAATTTGGCATCTGAAAAGTTATAACACATAAATATTTCTGCTGCCTTTGCTTAAAAAAGGAAATTGATTATTTAATAAAGTAATTGATTAATCAGTTAATCGAGTCTTTTGCATGTTTTTAACCTGTGAATCCTCTGGACAATTCAGCTAAAAAGGATTTTTTTCTTCACAGATTATTTTTATTTTATGATTCTTTTAAAGTGAAAATGAACTGCAAATTATTCATATAAAAATCTCCTGTTGTTTTTTTTTTTGGGGGGGGGTGTTGGTTTTTTTAATTCATTGCTTCTCTTTTTTGGTTTTTAATATATTTTTTTCCTGCAAAATCCAAGAAATCTTAAACATGGATGACCATAGAAATAAAACATTAAGACCTATTTAATCTTGAGCACTGTCATCATGTGCATTTTTAAAGAATACAGCTCATTTCATACCACTGCGCACTGATGTTGCAACTATATAAAGTAGAGGCCTCCAGTTCAGCACAGATCATGGGGAGCACTTTAATTTAAATCAGCTTTTTCTGCTACACTTTACTGCTAGCTACTGTAGCTGAGAAGGCAAAGACAGGCTTGATGAAGCAGAATCTGACTCTTGTGGCTTCAGCACTCCCTCAGGTAAGTCTGCATTGTCTTTTTTTCATGATACATCTGATAAATTTGCCGTGAGATAGCTCATACAAGCTGTCCACCTGAAGCCACAGCAGCAAATTACAGCATGATTAATCAGGTCACAGTTTATGGGGCTCCCGTGGCATCACACAGAAATATAGACATTTTTCTCTCATTTTTCTTCTCAAAATTGTGTAATTTAGTACACAGCAAAAGCAATGAATTAAATTAATCAGATTACTTCAGGGTATCTCCCAGCCCTACCTGTTGTCCTATCCTGTCTCTGATTGGACACTATCACACTAATCAACCAATAGTTTGAGCCCGAAGCTTAAGGATTACAGATTATTATTAGCAAAAGTTTAACTATCGTTTTAATCAAACTTTAGCCACAAGAAAACCTGATATTTCCACCACGATGGCTCCTGAGGCCCCTGAAGCCAAGCATGTTAGTACCTTTTTTTTTGTCGTTGTTGAGTGTGCATGTGCGATTATGAATAATTAGAAGGAAAACTTAATTCATAAGCCATTAAGTGTTATGAATGGCAATTTCTGTGACCCTCTCAGTGGCTCTTTAAGGCCACTCTGAATGTAGCGCACAGAGCCAGCTCAGTTCTCTCTCCTTCTGGCAGCTATAATTGAGCCTAATAGCTGCAGCACAGACATAGGGAACCTCTTTGACACCTAGACCAAATTTTCTAATGAAACGATCAAATAAGCATGATCGAGCCACGGCATATCAAAGACGCCGGCAGCTGGCAGCATGTCACAGTCTGACATTTGGGCTTTTTAAGCACTGCCAGGCCTGTTTCGCTCCGTGTCCCCTGGCCTTGTATTAACACTAATAATAGGGAAAGGTCTACAAGGAGAAGAGATGCAGTGATGAATGGAGGAGACTTTTGCCAGCTGCTGAGGACAAGACGTCTGGCTGGTTGCTTCTGTAATGGCGTCTGACAAGTCACAGGGCTGACGCCTGTGTGTGTGTGTGTGTGTGTGTGTGTGTGTGTGTGTGTGTGTGTGTGTGTGTGCGTGTGTGTGTGTTCAGAGTATTGTTCAATACAGAGTATTTAGAGCATATTTTAGGTATTTTTCAGGCACAAAGGACAATAAGTGGTAGGTTTTGGATTTAAAAACAGACAAAATATCATTTTGTCATATTGGTTAGGACACTTCGGTGGACGTTTCCCACTGTTTTACCTTTAAATTAACAATTCAGTTCATTATTGCTGTAATATCCATATACTACCCATTGGTGCGGTTTGAAATGTCAGGACTTATTTTCCTTTTTCTCATGCAAGACAAGATTGAAATCTTTATTATTAAAAAAAGAAGGACAGTTTTTATTGTTCTTACTGTCTCATGAAAACATTGCAGCCAATAACATGTTGGCCCATCAGTTTTTACTTTCCCACCCTGTGCGTGGCAGTCAGCCTGAAACTTTGTTTGCTTCACAAATATACTTTCAAATGAAGCTGGGAAATGTAGTTTAAAGCAAGTATTACTCAAAAATGAGTAAAATCTGTATTTGTGTTGGACTATTTGCAACTGTGGAATAATACAGAAGTGCCTCATGTGTTTTCTTTAGTAGAACAACACTAAATGCTTATAGCACATTGGAATAAAGTATGTCAGACTCTTTTAGCTGGATAATTTAATTGTTATATTTGTTTTTGTTGAAAATGAAAAAAAAACTGATTTATCCTAATTTAGCACATGTAACTTTCATGTGTTCAAAATTTACCTTAATTTAATTTTATTCAATGACATCTCTCAGGTTTTGAGTTTTCTGACTCACCAGGACAAATAACTGATCTCCAGATAAAAAGAATTATTAGGCGCAGCTCTGTTTTATTGGGAGAGTTATTTATTTCTATCCAGGTAAATAAAAGCTTTATATATTTATAAAAGAAACAGGTTAAATATTCACATGCAGACACTTCATCTAAATGCATTTAAAATATAGACAGATGGAACTGGGTTGGAAAATAATAGTAAAAGGCAAAAAAATAAAAAATATGGGGGTCTGTGTACTTTGTCATTTTCTAGCCAGAAGAAAGCGAAACGATTTGTTAGAGCTCCTCTTCCTAAGTTTGACACCGCAGCCCTGGCTGGACTGTTTACACCTTCTCAGGAACCCCCAGTGGAGCCACGCATGTCATCAGTCCACCGCCTGCTTATTTTTCATGCTTCTATTGGGACTGAACACGTGCAGACCGGTGCCCACTTTTTTCCCCCTGCACTTGTTTGGTTACATTTGACGTTCTGCGAGATAAGAACCAGATTTTTAACTCGCGGAGCTCCGAGCAGCGTCTGGGTGAGAGGATGCTGGCAGAGAGCGTGGCTGAAAAACGTCCTATGGGAGGACGGCTGTGTAGTCTGCTCTGTCTCTGCAAACTCGCCCCTATTATGTTACCTTTCAAGTGCTTTGTCACAGGAGAGAGGGTGAGCTATTCTGGTTTGCTTCTCCTGAGGGCCGACTCACACAGTCTCAGTGTTGAAGAGTCTCAGTTTAAAGAGTGCATGTAGAAAATGTTTCCAGTTAGCTGCACGCTGTTTATGGAATATATTTTCTGACACCTACATTATTATTCTCTCTTTTTTTGTGTGACGTACCCAAAATGCTGCCTCTGGAGGTTCCTGTTAGTGTAGATGAGACAGACGTGCTAGAAACAACAAAGAGAGAATTAGCCTCATTAAACAAAAGGATCTTCTATGGTAGATTTTGATAACTAGAAATTCAAGCAAAACATTTGTGGCCAACTCTCAAACATAAATCATAAGGTAATGTCCTAACTAATCAATTCAGCTCAAACAAAAATCAGTTATTTGCATCTTTAGTCTTGCACAGATTTTTTCACAGTCTCGTGCAGCCTCAGTATTTCCACTGTCGTCACTGAAGTCAGCGTAGAGTCGCACAGGACTTGTGGGTCGGACTTTTAAAATGAATTATGTTACTCGGTCCTGTGTGTTTTCACTTTTCATCATCGTGTTAAAAATGAATCACTGTTAGATGATGTAATATTCTTTCTCCAAAAGTTTAACAGTAGAGTGAAACTTATGCTTTTACATAAAATACTTTAAGTATTTTTTATATAAATATTCAAAAAGTGTGTGTTATAGTACTTTGAAATGTCGATCTGTTATCAGACGATCGGTGTCTGACCACAGACCAGTCTCCCATGAGGACTGCTTTATTTATATGTTACAGTATGCATTTGTTTATATATTTGTAATATTTAAATGCTGCAGTGATTTCAGGTTGCAGACCTATAAAGACAAAAATCCATTAATCACACTTTCAGAGGAATCACAGAACCTGAATTGTTCATAAACTGCACAACCTGATAAATCCTGCCTTGTATAAATGCAAACAGCATGTCAGTAATCAGCAGTACCTACTGGCAGGGCAAAGCAGTCATAAATGTAAAGTGTACATTTTATTTAAAATAACAGAACCACCCCCCTTGAATGTGTTAGATTAATGTGGTTTTGACCTCTAAGTGGGATTTAAATGTTTTTTGTGGTCAATAACTGCTCACAGGACCAGTCTTCAAACTACAAAGACTAATTAAGCATATTGTTAGCCTCATAGCATAATGGCCTAAGTCATATTTTGGCCAAATTGAGATATCTATCCAAATGAATCTACAGTGTTGGCAAAGTAGGATTAGGCAGGTTTCTCTTTTTTGGCCAAAATATGACTTAGGCCATTATACTATGAGGCTAACGATATTCTTACTGTTATCTATACTCTAAGATGCCACTAGAACTATTAATATTATAACAGCTTTCAACCAAAATAAATCTATTTGACCAAAGATTATGGTCGCAAAATATCAGTTTTGTAAATGATCTCCATCTCTTTTATATTACAGCACAACTTTACTTTGTGGACACCTTGATTTACTGGTCGGGGACCACTTACAACTGCTGTTTTGGATAGAATAGGCGGTGCTTGTTAAAATGTAAAAATAATGTTATAAATCAATGAAAGAAACTCTTCCAGTTTAGAATAAAATTTGTGAAAGCATTCTGGGCCCAGATTGGTAGTGTGTTTTCTTGAAGGTGGGAGATACTGGATGCATGGGAAGAACATACAAATTCATACACAGAAGGACCCTGCCTAGATTCGATCCTAGAACCCTCTTCCACTGGGCCACTGTGCCGCCAGTAATTGAAGTTAATAAGAACATGTACACATAAAGCCAGTTAAATCTGGAAGAAAAAGCCCCAAATATACTCACGCAGCTGAACTCGACTTCTTGACTGTGCTTGTGTAAATATAGTTAGTTCCTTTTCACCACTGCTACTAAAACACAATACCCCGCAGACATAGCCATGACAGACTAACCACCTAACTGCTGTCAAAGATCACACTGTTACAACAGACTGTGAAATCTGTTGATTAAAAGAATCCGTGCTGAAATTTTAGTTTATATTTGAAAGCCTGCAGGCTGGTGACAACTTACTTTACAGGTGCAGCTGTTCACACCAAAGCTACCCACTCACTTAAAAGTATTCTCTGAAAGAAGAACATGCATGTGAGTGCCACAGAAACCTCATATTGTTTAGTGTCGGTTAAGGACAAATCAGAACTGGCCGGGTCTAAAAACAACAAACACGGCTCTGTGTCCGTCTTTCATCAATCTCCTTATCTCTGTTATTTGCCTTGACTCCTGTCCCTCCAAAGTTGGCGAGGATAGCTGTTTTATTCTTCTCTGTTTGGACAAAGCCTCCCCTCTAAAACCCCCTGATTTGCCAAAGGCTCTGCACAATTAGGAGTTCAAACATTTCTTTAACAGGTAGGGATTTTTCCAGCCCTTCACTCAGCCACTGCTGCTGACTTTTCTTGCCTTGGGGTATCAGCTCGTCATTTTGTGGCAGCGGACGCTGAAGCCAACTCAAAAGGCAAGGAAATAACTCTAATTCTATATTTGACATTGACAGAAGTCTTCTATCTTCCCTTTTTTTCCCCCTACTCTTTCTTCTCTCTAACCATCTGGTGCAGCTGCCAAGAGAGGGCTTGGCGGTGACCCCGTTGTCAAGGACACAGATGGGAATTAGGAAAAGTGGACTTGTTTCAAACAATTATAGAAATTACTTTAATATCTTAAAACAAAAAGATGGAGGAATATATTTATTTGAGATGTTGACTGTCAGCTTAAATTTCCACTCCAGTGTGTGAGTGTGTGTGTTTTTGTGTGACAGACAAACTCCAGTAAAGGGCGATGTGGAGCTCGTGTCCGCCAGGTGTGTTTTGTATTGCACTTAATCTTTCTGTTTGGTCGTACTTTTTAAAAATCAGGTCTAACATAAGCACCTGCCTGAGGAGCGGGTCGCGACCTCCTGCCTCCAACCCTGAAATGAACACCGACTAATAGAGACCCGTCAGTTAAATTGTAATTGAATGTTACATGGCACTCTGAACCCAGAACGGTCTCTTTTTTTCCCCGTAAGCGTGCAGGATTTAGGCAGACACTCCAATGACAACTTAATTTCATCACGAGAAGCAGCGGCGAGTGTTTTCATTCGAGCCTCTCCCTCCAAATACGACTCTTATTAATGATAATTGGTTAAAAAAAGGTGACACATGTCTTACTCTTGTTTATCTTGCATTTTAGATAATTTGAGCCACACTTTTTTTCACAAGGACAAATTAAAATTGGAAAAACTCCAGCACAATGTCTTTTTTCATGCAAAAAAATAACCAGAGCTTTGTCACGTTTACATAACTTGGTTGGTTTTCACGCTCAGGACAACTAATGTCTCATTTTTACTTAAAAAAAAAAAATCAACTGAAATATGTTTTGTTTATTGTTACTCTTTATGGATGTCTGAGCTTCACAGTGCAGAATGATGCAAAGTTTAACACCACATTATTCTATATGCAATGTGTCTTTTGCAATATTACAGCAAGAAATAATGGTTCATTTTTAGAGAACTACAAAGACTGCATTAGGAGGTTGAAGGTGTTGGGGTAGCATGAGCTACAGGTTTATCAGCCAGGAGACTGTGATTCAGCTCCTTCTACAATTACTTGATTAGGTTTAGGAGAAGATCGTCATTTGAATTACATCCCTTCACAACAGAAACAGCAACCCAGCAAATTGGAAAATTATGAGTTTTAAGCGACATCCTCGTCTCACTAATGCCATAACCAGGTGTGCCGAGTAACACTTTGTGTGTACCTGAGACACAGCAACTTTGACAAAACTGAATGAATGGACACCTCTGGAATGAGAATGAATTACGCACATATGAGTCTAACAGATAACTTCGGTTCAACTTCAAATTTCAAAAGCAGTAACAAAAGCCAAACATCCTGGTGTTCAACTGGAAAGATTGACCCCCACATCAAACAGCTCCCATGTAAGGATTTTGTTAACTATGTAAAGTTTTAAGCACAAAGCTTTTCCCCTGTACACAGAACTTTACACAGGGAATAAAATCCTATTTTACATGTGTTATAATAGCCTTAAACACTGTAGGGGATATGTAGTGTCCACTTGAATAATTGTCTATCCCCAGATTTTGAACTTTTCAATATGGGAACTGAAGTAAGTGTACTTTTTGTGTATCCCAAAATATGGAGAGGATCTTCTGCGCCTATGCTCAGTTCTGAGCCTCAAAAATGCAGCGAAACACAGTAAAAGTTTTATCACTTCTGATTTACTGTGGAAATTATGCAGCAGTGTCCAAAACACATTTCCCCAAGTATTTAATATTTGATCTTCCAAAGAAGCATTAAATCTATCTATTAAGTATAGAAGCCGAGGACAGATTCATACAAAACCGCTTTAAGCTCAAACATCAGAAGAGGTTTTTAGTTCTTGAATTTTTGATCCATCCTGTGGTGTGTTTACATTTCCTACAGCATTAAGTATTAAGTTCCATCTTCTGTTCATCACAGGTCAGGAGCCAAAAGGTATAAATCTACTGGCCATAAAAATAAGAATTCATTTGGTGAGTTTAACAGTTTGATAACAGAAAACAGAAGCTTAACAATGCAGCTGTCTGTATGTTCAGTAAGGTGAGAAACAGCCAGGGGGAGCTGTGTTTACAGAGGAGAGGCTGTGTGTGTGTCTGTGTGTGTGTCTGTCTGTGTGTGTGTGTGTGTGTGTGTGTGTGTGTGTGTGTATGCACATTGTGGAGTCCTAAATTTGCATCCTCAGTCACAAGACTGACCTCCTTTTAATCTCCATAATTTAAATCATTATTTTATTATGAAGACTTGGTTGGGTAAGAACAGGGATGGAAGGTAATGGTTATGGTTTTGATTAAAATAAGTCACCAAGAAAATAATGCATTTAGATGTGATGGGAAAGTGTGTGTGTGTGTGTGTGTGTGTGTGTGTGTGTGTGTGTGTGTGTGTGTGTGTGTGTGTTAAGGGGGATGGCACGATTGAGAGAGCCAAGTTGTCTTGTACAGACAGTTTCCCAGAGTAAACGCTTCACTCTTTCTGTTCTCATTAAATGTAATTTCTGGGGTGAAAAAAAATTCCTTATACTTTCCTCATGACCTCCTGATTTCATAGCCAAAGTCATGCACAAAAGCAGTGGAGGGCAAACCTGGGATTGGCCTTGTCTAATGTTTCCAAAACGGCGAACTCGCGAAAGGCCCCATAATTGATACGCGGGACCCCAGAGGGCACGACTCCTGTCAGATTCAGCCGCAGACAAGAACTGCCAGCCACGCACTGAAGGGAATATTGGCTAATTATTCCCCTTTAAACATTTCCTGGTTTGAAGAACTTAAATACCTGGGGCTACAATCAGACGAACAATAGCCGCCCACTTAGTAAAACCCCCTGATTATGGATCAGACAGTTGGCAGCATTTAGAGAAATGTTACCAGAGCAGCGAGTCAGACCTGAAAATGCACCTGTGGGCCACTGAAGGTGAA
This sequence comes from Pterophyllum scalare, assembly GCA_024447675.2. Classification (NCBI taxonomy): domain Eukaryota; kingdom Metazoa; phylum Chordata; class Actinopteri; order Cichliformes; family Cichlidae; genus Pterophyllum; species Pterophyllum scalare. Next base: position 735 of record JAMQGT020007464.1, on the reverse strand, counting down.
GCTCAAGGTGGAGGAGGAGCATGTCTGCTTAGTACCTGCTCCCACAACTGGATCCAGATTAGTGCAAGAAGAAGGATGGGATGGATGAATGGATTTTTCTTATTTTGAGAATTATAGTAGTGATTTCTGGAACCATCTTATCTATTTCAGTGATTCATCAAGAAAGGGTGTTTCATCTGGGTCATCCTTTTTACAAATCAGCGAGGCTGAATCACCGTCAGTGTCACTTCAGAGCGTAAATTTTGTGGTGATGTATTATCTTCCCCAGCATAATGTGTGGTACACTTGTAACATAGCAACAAATGAAAAGATTGCTGTGAAAAAAGAAAAAAACATATAAGATAAAGACAAGCTGCATATTATTTATGAAACAACGTTCAATCCGTATATTTAGGCCTTCAAATCAAACCATCTAAACGTGTGTGCATGCAGTTTGACAGACAGTATGGACGTAAAACAGATCATCACAGGTAGTTATGGGATTAACTTCAGCTGCATTGTCCCACTATGAAAAGCTGCCGGTCTAGAGCCAAAGACCTAATAAATATTAATAATGGACGTGAAGCTGTTTGCACACATTATTTGACCCAGGTGTAGCCTTTAAAGTGTTTTAATTAGTGGAGAGGAGACTGACCCAACCGGTTTGTTGAACTGATTAATTGCACACATACCCCATACTTGTGTTATACATTTATATAAATCTACATTCCTGAAATTCAAATGTCACATTGCAGC